>JAGDYQ010000021.1:3309642-3316203 GCA_021962125.1 Bulinus truncatus
TATTAAAACACAGTTTTAAAAAAAACGAAATACCAAAACACAACAATCAAATTTTGTTTAGATTCATTCAAAGATTCCCACATAAGTGTAAAGGTATTAAATTATTATTTTGTACATGTGTTTGGATCACAGTTTTTAACTAACTGGATATCCAGGTTTTTTTTATGTTTCCGAAAGGAAAAAGTCTGTTAGAAAATTGTTCTTGAATAGTAAAGACTTTTTTTTTTCAGTTAGCAATGTCTTATACTGTTACGTTTAGAAGTTACCCCCACACCTCCACCTTCCCCGCCCCTTCCCACACCGTAAGGTTGAACTTGCCCACACACCGCCCAAGCGAGTGACTCATCAGTTGACCAAGGTCATGGTCAGAAATGTTACTTCTAGAATTTACCGTACCCCCCCCCCCCCCAATGTAACGTGTCTAACTTAACTCCTTCAGTGCTAGCCCACGCCACACACACACACACCTCCCACGAATGATAGGGCATGTAAAACGCTGTCAAACTTAACCCCTTCCATGCTAGATGTCCCACCTTCCCACACACACACGGTTTATCAACTGTCCCAATCGCACCTCCTTCCAGCCTTTATAAAGTCGACGCAGAATGTATCTCGACAGAGAGAGAGATTGGGGAGTCAGAGTGGGGAGTCGGCCCCATATACTTAGAGCAGTAGGCACCGCCAGTCGGTCCTGTTAATACTTAGAGTAGACTTAAATAGACTTGCAAAATACTGTTTCACTAAAGTTGTATCATAGTCCATTAAATAAGTGTTGTGATGTACCCTCCTACGAGTTGTGTTATTTATATGCTAGTACCTATACCAGTGAGTTATAGTTGAATATTTGGTAATTAAGTCTAAATTACCTGGCGAGCCTGCTATATATACATATTAAAATCTGAACGCCACATATACCTTTGAGGAAGGTCAGTTAGTATTCGATGTACTATTTTTGAAGTAAAGTGTAGTTTGTAATCCGACATTATCGGAACTATTATAATATCCAGTAATATGTTTATATTTTTACGTGTTAGTTTATAAACTTATTGAATCAGCACTTCCGACTTAGTTTTATTTATTGGAGTGAATGACAATCATGGAGTGGAAGGTCATCGCTACCACAACATCTCCACATTCCACTATTCACAATAACAATTCAACGAAAGAGACACCATCGACAATAAGTATCCAACAATAATGGATAGAATTAAAATTAAGGTCACTGATATTCTGACCTGCTAGGTAAAATTTTTCTCGAGCCAAGACCTACTCCTGTACGGCATTTTTTAGGAGTTAAAGAAATCATCTCAATACAACCTAAAATATCACCTGAGGCGGGTATATTTGGTAGAAGCGTCTAACCTACACTAGTCAAATGAAAATACCACATACACATTAAACTCCAGTGTAATAACAATATGGTATTGATTTATGCATAACGTAACTATACGCACATGTTTGTAATCTATATTAATACACCATTTTTTTAATTCTCAAATTGCAAATAGTTCAATATTTCTTTATTTTTCACACATAATTATATTATTAAATGTGTTTTTTTTTTACAATAATCAGTTGACATTATAATGTTATTTTATGTACAGCATTCCCTCATTTCCGCGGTTAACGGATATAAAATTAAGCGCGACGGGGGATAAATGAAATAGTTTCGTATAAGAGCACATAAAAACATGATTACGACCAAACAAGACTGTTTAAAAAATTACTGGATCAATCTAGACATGAATAGTATTGTACAACCACGATTGTGCTCGTATTGCTTAATATATTTCACTAAATAAAAATACAAAACGTCACATAAGAAATTAAAAGAATCTGGTTTAATAATCAGAAAACAATGCACTTGCTGTGACGTATTCGGGAATTTCACAATCTATAAATGGACTTGCGTCGTCTAGTACAAGAAGAGAATTATATATTTATATATAGATGATTTTATTACAATGACAACGTGGTATCCAATTTATGCATAATTTCTTAACTTGCAAATTATGTTTCACACGAAGTTGACGTAATCAGTTTTTTTACATTTGATGAAAGTTTGTTGCCATCTTGACTGGTGAATCTCATTGCAATTTCTTTTCATTTGTCCTAAAAATGTTTCTTCTAAAATAAACTTTCAAGATGAGGGTAAACTAGGGGGCCCCAGTTATATTCCCGATCTGCCCCGAACCTCATAAAAGCCTTATTATAAAAACCACATGGTAATTTGATGCCGAGATATGTTGGTCTACCAATGTACAAGACCAATTTTTTTTTCTTCAATCCAGGTTTATGTACTAAAATATAAAGAGCAATTTGTTTTCTTTAATCATGTTTATTTAATGACAAAATAAAGTTTATTACAATAAAGAGCAATTGGTTTAGCGAAGTGTGCAGGGCCGGAGAAAGGTTACTGTGGGCCTAAGTCTTTTTACCAAAAAAAAAACAAAAACAACAACCTAATTTTGCGAATAACAAAACATGTAATTATAGGGAGGCTCTGTATGTTCAGGTGTGATGGCCAGATGTAATGTCATGATGGCCAGATGGAATATCTTGATGGCCGGATGGAATGACTTGATGGCCAGATGCAATGTCATGATGGCCAGATGCTATGTCTTGATGGCCAGATGTAATGCCTTGTTGGTCAGATTTAATGTCTAGATGGCCCGATGCAATGTCATGATGGCCAGATGCAAAGTCTTGACGACACTTGTAATTTCCAGAAGGCCAGCTGTAATGTCCAGTTATAATGTCCAGATGTGATGTCCGGAAGAAATGCCCAGGCAAAATGTTTGGATGTCTTTATGTTGTGATGTCATTTGCAGGTGTGATATCCACTTCTGACCGTGTATTACACCCATTCCTATAAGAGCAGGATGACCTGTATAACGAATCCACTGAGTGCCACCAATGCTACAGAACTGACCACCAATGGCACTGAACTGGCCACCAATGGCACTGACCTGACTACCTGCTGTACGTCCGATGGTTTGCCTTTAAAAAAAAAGATTTTTAAAAAAGTTTATTTCAACAGTAAAACACACTAACAGTTTAAGTCTAAAAATAGCAACAATACCTTGACACGTGTATTCTACTCTCTTATAACCACCGCTACACTCGCACCTGTCCAGGCCAGTGTCGCAGTGACCAGTGTAGCCAGCCCCCGTGCAGTCTGCATTGGCTGAGCACTCACGTCCTGCGGCTGGACAAACGAAAAAAAAAACAACAAACAAAAACAATAACATTGGTGAATGTACGTTAATCCATGTGACATAAAAAACATTTTTAATCTCTCTCACACACAGTGACACGCTTTCTCCTTCTGCCACACACACACACACACACACATATACAGTTTCTCTTTTTGAAAGACTCATACATACGTACACACATACACCTTCTCTCTCTATCATACACACACAGATACACACACACAAAGAGACACATAACAGATACACACACACACGTCTGTCAGCCCTGAAGGTGAAGGTTTAATTCAGGACCGAAAGATACGTGGATAGATGGGTTGGGGGATTTGGGGTTCCAGTTTTTTTGCTGTAAACCGTTACATAGGGAAGAGCCGTGGTCAGTGGCGTAGCGAGAGGGGGCAAGGGGGCATCATGGTTCGGGCGCTACTCACAAAGGGGCGCCAAGTGATCCTCAAAACATATAATATTATATGGTTTTCGAATGGGAGGTGGGCGCGCTTAAATGTTATTGCGCCCCGGGCGCGATTTAAGCTCGCTACACCACTGGCCGTGGTCATATAAAGCCTGCATAAAAAACTTTTAAAAGGCTGTCGTAGAAAGCTGTTAAATTAAGCTGTTTCATGAAGCTAATAATCAAATATAATATAAAAAAAAATTTTCCTATGGGTGGGAGAGATTCTAGGTCCGTTACGTAACATCTAGGCGGATGGGATTGGGGGGGGGCGATCTTTTTTGTGCTGAAGATATCGCTATAATGTGGAATGGGGAGGGATAATTTTTGTCCATTTTGCTGTAGCCAGTGGAGCAGTCACACCCCTGGTTGGCAGCGCTGCACGACCCGGTGTAGTTAGATCCTATATTGGAGCAGTCAGAACCATGAAGCATTTCCTACCTGCGACTGTGCACGCACCACTTGATTCATTAGTGAATGTTTTGTAAAATTATTTGTACAGGCACAGTTTTAAATGATGGTGATGACCAATTGATCCCAGACAAATAGACTAATGATTTAACAATAAACAGAAGTTCCAGACTTCTTGAATAATGGGTTGCCTAATTGCTAAATCCTTGTTTCCATACTTAGTGATCTTTGGTTCCATAACTTTTTAATTCCCAAACTTACTGACTATCGTTCCCAACATTCCTGACTAGTGGTCCCACAACATTACTGACCAGTAGTTCCCAACATTTAGGACCAGTGGTTTATAACAATACTGACCAGTGGTTTCCAACATTATTGACCAGTGGTTTTCAACATTAATGACCAATAGTTTCTACATACAACAAATAGAGGTTTTTACCTGAACAATCAAAATCAGTTTTACTAAAACCAACGGAACAATCACATCTGTTGATGGCTGCATCACAGTAACCAGTGTAGCTTAGTCCGGTACATTGAGTATTCGTTGAACACTTCTTACCTGCAACTGTGGTACAATAGATGTCATACATTTAATTAGCCATTACATTTTATACCAATTTAGCTTTGATATTTATTTTTAGAGCATTTTCTAGAAAAAAAATGCTCTATTGTCCCCGTTTTTGTCTGTCTGTCTGTAATCACCCTAGATCTCAGCAACCATAAGTCCTAGACCCATGATGTATATACCATTTTGTAGGTCTATTTTGCGATCTGACCTCTGAGGGCCGAATACCAGGGCTTCTTAGGGCATCGTTAATTTACTATATAAGCTATATTAACGAAGGGTCGTAACTAATTATTTATTTTTGTAAGTTATTCAACATGGCTTACTCTCCTTACTTTTGCATTTACTGAAAAGATAGCATACGTACTGATACATACCATGAAAATGCGCTAACACGTCCTGTGTCCAGAATGGAACAGGCTTAGATTGCTTGTTTTATAATGCTGGCATTTCTATTTAAGGTAAGAACCATTTTTTTTTCTATTTTATCGTACAGCCATTTTAATGGAAGGAAAACTAGGAAGCTGCCACCCCCCCCCACCCCCGCTGCTAAGTGAGGGGGGCCTTTGTCGAGAGTTACATTTCACTGTTCCCTAATACATATTCCAGGTGTAAACTGTTATTGTTTCAAAAAACAACAACAACAAAACAACAACGAAAAACAAACAGCCACAATGAATGGGGGCTATCTGCACTTGTCAGGGGGCCCCGGGCTAAGATGACAACAGTTTTTTTTTTTGGGGGGGGGAGGAATCAGTGGGGCCCGGATTCTTTCAATTATTAGAGACCAACATTGGTAAACGTTTTAGAAGGACAAAAGTCTCAATAACTCTCAATCGACCTAGGACTGTGTCTGTAATGACTTAAAAAGAAACAATTACATCGTGTTTTTAGAAACTAAACAATGAAAGCAATAATATGTAAATACCAGTACTGCGCTTCTCAACCAATAGTATGCCTACCCCAAGAGGTACGGGGGTGGGGGGGAGGGGAGTAAGGTTATGCAGGGGCACGCAGTGATGACTAATTTTCTTTTTAAAAAAATTCCAAAGGTTGTTTTAAGATGGTCGCCTGTTTACTGCGTGACTCATTACCAAACCACATGCCATGCCCAAGTAGTGCCTTAGAAAGACGAGCACATTTCATTACGAAAAAAAGCTCATTTTTTCCCTAGCTTAGGTGTGAGGGGGTATTTATATACTTTCGCAACCTCTGGGGTACAGTCGCGGTACGTGTATAATACTTTACCTTGACACCCATATCCCCGTGCAGTGAAACCAAGCGCGCAACTACATCTGTTGATATCTGAAATACATCTGTCAGCATAGCCTGGACCTGTGCAGTCTATATCCTTGAAACAAACTCGACCTGCAACTAGACAAGTGAAACGAAAATGTGAACACAGAGGAAGTCATTTTCATCTTAACTGGCACGCCAACTCTCCTCGTGGAGGGCTCCCCCCACCAGTCGGGAGTTATGAAGTAACTATTTACAAAAATTAAAAGTTTCATATGTTGTTGTTTTGTAAATATTTTTTATAGGGAGATGTATCGTAAAATGTGAGTGAGTGTTTTATGTGTCTTTTGTGAGTGTTTATGTATGCCTTCTGTGAGTGTTTAATTATGTGTTCTGTGAGTGTTGATATATGACTTTTCTTAGTGTTCATTTACGACTTCTATTCTGATTTGTTTTGAAAAATTCATAGAGTGATTAAGTTTTTCCATTAAGTGATTAAGTTATTCATCAAAATACCAAAACGACTCATTAAGAACTTATCAATAATTATTTTATTCAAATAAAAAGTCGAAATATTTATACTGTCCTAGAAATATATCAAATAAAATTACCTAAACACCCGTAGTCCTTTAAATTGTAGCCGTCTGTGCAGCTGCATCTCTTGATACTGGATTCACACACCC
>JAGDYQ010000021.1:3316703-3327908 GCA_021962125.1 Bulinus truncatus
AGTACTGCTCGTTCAGTTACATTATTGCTTATTTCATGTTGTGCCATATTTCATGTTGTGACATAGCTCATGTTGTGTCATATTTCATGTTGTGCCATATTTCATGTTGTGTCATATTTCATGTTGTGTCATAGCTCATGTTGTGTCATATTTCATGTTGTGTCATATTTCGTGTTGTGTCATAACTCATGTTGTGTCATATTTCGTGTTGTGCCATATTTCATGTTGTGTCATATTTCATGTTGTGCCCTAAGTATTAGATGCTCATTGAACTGTATTTATATGTTGCTTGATTATCTTAGATTTGTTGTAAGACTTCCGTTCATAAATGAAACGGAAATGTTGTTGTAGAAATCAGTTATCCATCAATTCACATATGACTACTTGTCATTCATTTCATTACACTATCTATCCATCATTTCATCGGCCTCTCTATCCATCATATCATCGGCCTGTCTGTCCATCATATCATCGGCCTGTCTATCCATCATATCATCGGCCTGTCTGTCCATCATATCATCGGCCTGTCTGTCCATCATATCATCGGCCTGTCTATCCATCATATCATCGGCCTGTCTGTCCATCATATCATCGGCCCGTCTGTCCATCATATCATCGGCCTGTCTGTCCATCATATCATCGGCCTGTCTATCCATCATATCATCGGCCTGTCTGTCCATCATATCATTGGCCTGTCTGTCCATCATATCATCGGCCCGTCTGTCAATCATATCATCGGCCCGTCTGTCCATCATATCATCGGCCTGTCTATCCATCATATCATCGGCATGTCTGTCCATCATATCATCGGTCTTTCCATCCATCATATCATCGGCCTGTCTGTCCATCATATCATCGGCCTTTCTATCCATCATATCATCGGCCTGTCTATCCATCATATCATAGGCCCATCATTTCCTCTGTCTACATTCATCTGCCGATCTATTGGATCCTTATGTAAAACGTATGTTGCATTGCTTCATTTGTCTGTGAGTTTTGTCCCATACCAGTCGGTCATCTTGACTTGCAATTTAACTCATCTACAGTTGTGCTTATATTTACAAGACTCACAAGTAGCATACTAATTATTTGGGCTGGAATGTTACATTTATTTGTATATGTACTCATAAAAATTTACATAAGTCATGAACCATTTAAAAAAAAAGAAAGAAATATATATATACATGCATATAACCACCATTTATTACATCTAAGAAGCATACAGAAAAATCAAGGCCCCTTTTAAACTCTGCCAATCGGGGCCCCCTCCGTCACCTCTCCCAACCCCCATAAATAATTAAGGGCTATACTCAGTTGCTGTTTAATAAACAAATAAAATAATAATAATAATACAACGACGGGAGCCCACAAAACCCCGAAGCCCCTGACATTAGTTCGGGCTGCAGATCCCTCTCACCTATAGACGGCAACAGGGCCGGCTTCACGAATAGCGGGGTCCTAATTTAACGGATGCTTGCGATGCCCCTCTTCTAGCCATGACTGATAGTGATATGCTGAATGTAAATTGCGGGGCTCCTGTCAGGCGCGCGGGGGGGCCCGATTTGGTGCCATGTTGGTCAAATCGGTCTATGGCCGGCCCTGTACGGCTATATACCTGTATCACTTAATCCTACCCCCCTCCCCCAAGCTCATCCGGTGAAACTTATTTGCTGCAGATCATTATCCAACTTTCCTATATCAGCCAACAATCCACATGTTTTTTTACCCCATTAGAGAAATCGGCTAGCGTCTCACCTTTTCCTGGAAACTTGTTATTTTTTTTTTTTGTTTGTCTTGCTGAAGTTCAGAGCAGTTTTAGTTGTATTGATACGACTGTTAACCGAGATTGCGAATAAGAGCTAAAAATAGATCTCACGCCACCTTCAACGCCCCCTCTCCCATCTATTGATTACACTGATTCGTTACATAAACAGTCAAGGTAATGTGCCTGGTGTCTACTTCATTGACGACTGCAGGTCTCATGACTTCCTGATTGAGTGCGTGTGGTATCCAATGGTCCAGTTATCGACCAGTGGGTCTAAAATTTGGTCGTCAGGCATCGGTAAATACTTGGGTAGGATTGTTAACTAAGCTTTTGAGTCCGTGTGTTGCTGCATACTTTATAATAGATAGATAGATATATAGATAGATAGTTTAGATAGATAGATAGATAGATAGATAGATAGATAGACGTACAGACAGACAGACAAAACAGATAGATAGACAGACAGACAGACAGACAGATAGATAGATAGATAGATAGATAGATAGATAGATAGATAGATAGATAGATAGATAGATAGATAGATAGATAGATAGATAGATAGATAGATAGATAGATAGACTAGCCCTCTGTTGAGACTCGTCCGGTCATTGTCCTCCTGGACAACAAATATCTTTTCTAAATATTGATTAATATTGTAGATAAGCAATACATTCATTCGAAAATTGTGTCGCATTTTTTAACGAGTTTTGAAACTTGTGGCCAACAAAGTCAAAACCTATAATCTAACAGTGTTGGAAATTTCCGAGAACAACCTATGTGGATCTGATGTCAACTTACCTATTGTAGACGGTCGCGTGTAAATCACCAACACAAACACACACACACACACACACACACACTCGATTTATCGACCAAACGACGGTCGATAAAACTTCAATGCTACACATAAATTCCTAACAGCCAATCCTTGAAATTCTTCACCTCTTTTTCTTCAAATTTAAAGAATTTTTCGAATTAACTTTTTTTTTTCTATGACAATAAATGTATCTTTCTTGTTTAAATTTTTTTTAAATGTTGACAATTCACCAAATAATTAAAAAGATTTTAAAAAAAAAAACGGTTTCATTTCTTACTAATCTAGGTTACAGTATTTGGAGTTATAATCGAAATATTTTTACGAAGACATTAGCATTCAACCTAAATTTAGGCAATGTAAGTTTTTATTTTAATTTTGTTACTTGAGGGAAGCCACGGGTCATATAGTTGTTGGGGCAACTTGAGGGGGCAACTTGAGTGGACCACTGGTGATATAGTCATTGGGGCAACATGAGGGGGCCACTGGTCATATAGTTGTTGGGGCAACTTGAGGGGGCAACTTGAGTGGACCACTGGGTCATATAGTCATTGGGGCAACATGAGGGGGGCCACTGGTCATATATAGACATCGGGGCTACTTGAGTGGGCCAACGGTCATATAAACATCGGGGCAAATTGAGTGGACCACTGGTTATATAGTCATTGGGGCAACTTGAGTGGTCGGTCCACTGGTCGGCGTTGCTTTTAAAATGGTTCTGATCATTGGGGGTCATTTGAGAGACGAATACATTTGACTTTGACGCAATGAGCCTGCGCAGTAGAGGTCACGTCTGACGATCACCGCACCACCTTGAGGTCATAATGACAAAGTTATAGATCACGTCATTTTTCTGTCAATCAAAATTTACCAAATGCCAAAGTACGTAACACGTGAATCATGATCAGTTCCTTTCCCGGGCCATAGAGACAAGATCTCAACAGGTTAAGTCAAAAACGTCAGTTAGTCTGCATAATTTTTTTAAAGAACCACAATTGTACAAGAAAATTCAATAAAAAAACTTTAAAAACATGAAACGGGAAATACAAAAAACATTTTCCACAACAAAAGAAGAAATTAATAGTTCCGTTAATAAACAATTGATTAAACGAAATTTTTGTTTGCTCCTATTACACATAAAGATGTTGAAGTAGTATATAAATATCAAGTCATGAACAGAACAACGAACGTAGTAAATAATTTCCCAGCAACCTTTTGTCAGTTACCTACATTCAGAGCATCTGGTCTGACATTTTGACCACACGTGTGACCTGATTCCATCCTGATGAAATAAACAATAACAAAACAATACAGGGAACAACAACAGCAAACAGAAAGAACACCACCAACACTTCAACAGTCAGGGGCGTTTCTGACATAAGTGTCTCCGAGGCAGACTGCCCCCTTTCACTGGTTACACCCCTGCCAGCACCTGAGGTGTTTCTCTACACACCTCTCCTGAATAAGTGGGATTCGATTACATTGCACTTGGCGACATTTTTTGAAATACGAAAATGGTCATTAAAGCAAATGTGACAAGTAATCGAATACGATGACTAAACATTTATCCCCCCCCCCACGTCCTCCCCCCCCCCACCAACACCGTTGAGACCTACGCCCTTGTAGACTCGCCCCCTTTTTCACTCAAGAGAAAAATTTGGGCGTATTTGGTATTTTTTTTTGGTCTGACTCATTTTAACACGAAAAGAAGTTTCTTTTAAATTTTATTTTTGGTTTTAGTTTTTGTGTGTTAGAGTTTAGGAAAGTAGGGGGGGGGAATCGGGTGTTTGTTGGCTGGGAGCAGGGGGGCTGGGGGTTACGCTTGAATAGGAAGTCGGTCTGAAGTGGGTTACAGTTTGTATATGTCATGACGCCATATGACAAAGTGAAAAATAAAACGGAAGAAGGTACAGCGGTGGTTGAAGGAGGGTGGGGGGGGGGGATGGAGGGGGGGGGTCGGGAAAAGAATGGCGTTTAGAATGTTCGGAAATTTCAGTAACGTATGCCCGCATAGTAAACACACACACACACATACGCACAGATACATATATATGTGTGTGTGATTGCCGTTAAGTTCGTGTAGGCGTCTCGCGGTGGTTTTTCCGTGAATGTCAGCCGTCACATACTGCCTCCCCCACATCCCCCTAACCCCCTACCCCCCTGCCCGACTTCGGCTGATCGGCGACCTTCAAAAGGCAGTGATTTTTTTTTTCTAAGCACATTTCGATGACGTCATCTCTCTACGCGTGAAGTGGTTGTCGGCCGTGGAAAGATTCACTCGTTAATGAAACACCATCCAATGGTAAACGTTGGCAACCACACAGTAGTTGTTGCTGTTGTGTGTGTTTCTTAAATTTTTAAATTTTATTTTAAGTTTATGCCGGACGTCCGGCTGATAACAATTTGGCGGGATTATTATTAATTTGAATATGAAAGGAACCCAAGATCCGGGAAACTGTATTTATCGACACAGCACTTTTCGCGATGACCCTTTGTTGCAGTAAATAGTTTGTAAATTTATTTTTTATTTACCTGTAATTCTTTATCTCTGGCAAAGGGAACACCCTGTGCGTACCGGAAATACCCGGTTGAAGAAATTATATTTTGACACCTAACCAAGAAACCACTCTATGGGAAAATATATTTTTCTGAAATATAATATAAATTCCGTTGTTAGCTTTAGGAAAATTGTAGTGAACCTGTCACAATGACTGCCTCGGGGAGACTTTCTCATGCATAGGCAAACTATGCTGTTGCCAAGGGCACCCTCTGTAAAAGGGATCCCCACGGTCGGAATTTTTTTTCAAACCACGAGAAAGGGCAATACCGCCATTGTTCATGGGCCTATAGCTAGAATGATTTAACCTTTGGAGGTGATCAGTTTTATAATGGGACACAGGATTCGCTCCTTTTGAGAAATGCGGGCCCATTAAGGTAGGGGCTCATTTTCTATCTAATGCTAAGAGGACCACATTACTTGGGCCCGAAACATCTATGGGGAATCTCCGTCTAACAGCCCAAAATATGTTAGAACGGGTTTGGCTACTTTGATGGCATTGTGGCCCGTTGTTCAATGAGTCGGGTCATCAGTACTGTATTCTTCACCCCCCCCCCACTGGGACTCTATCTATCTATCTATCTATCTATCTATCTATCTATCTATCTATCTATCTATCTATCTATCTATCTATCTATCTATCTATCTATCTATCTATCTATCTATCTATCTATCTATCTATCTATCTATCTATCTATCTATCTATCTATCTATCTATCTATCTATATCTATCTATCTATCTATGTGTCTGTTTGTCTTCTGTCTATCTATCTATCTACCTATATGTCTATCTATCTACCTAGGATTTTTGTTTTAGGCTATACACGCCTGCTGCAGATTGTTCCACATACGTGACAGGTAAATATTGGGTCACGGCCTGACGGTGCAAGGGAACTGACTGGAACGGACGTTGATTTGGTACATAAATAACGACATTTCTAAATCACATTTAAATTGTAGATCTACTGCTAGTGTGTCTCAAGCTTCTGTCCCCCCCCCTCCCCGAGCCCATCCCCGCCCCCTCGTACAAGGTCATGACCATATCTTTAAATCAAATGTAATTGACATTTTACTAACTGCAGCCTTGAACTCGACTGATAAAATATTTTGACGGAAAAGATTTTTTTTTCTTTTTGTAAATATATTATCATAAAATGTCCTTGACTTTTTAAAAAAAAATTGCTTACATAAAAGCTAAAAATAGATCATTTTCGTTTCAGCCATTTCAAAGGATTCCCAAGTTTTTCTAACAAACCTAAACCCCCCATGATAGCGTTGTGTCAGTATGGCTGAATGAATTTGTAGTTCTTTGTATAAACTGTTCTGTAATTTACTTCCTTGCATAACCCAAAATGTTTTAACAAAATGAAATTTTGTGAACGTAGTTGTGAATATTGTTGCACATCACACACACACACACACACACACACACACACACACACACACAAACACACACACACACACAGACACATTACGACCAAAGATATCGTTATCAATCTTTTAGGGTGATATTAGAAAGAGGTAGAGAAGGAAAAGGGTGAAAGGGCAAATGACGTAGGAGCAACCGGGCATTGACGATTTGATGTTTGTTTGTTAGATTTCACAATTCATTCAGTAAATGTATTAGTTTCAACTTAAAGTTTGTGAGAGACATGTAACAAAATGGAATTGTTGCATAGAGTGAAATACTGTTGGGGACATATAGTCAGCCCCGTACCGTGAAAATTCTACAGCAGAGCCAGGCATTCTACAGCAGGAGCCAGGCAATAGCAGGGAGGGGGGGCAGGTAATACATTTTACTAAGTAGAACAAATAAGCAGAGGGGGCCCGCCCCCTGACCTCCCCCCCCCCGCTCGCTACGGGCCTGAATATAGTTGTGTGTAAAGTCATCTGTAAGGATGAGATAAAATCTCAGAGAGATTAAAGACCAACCACTAAGGGGACGATTTTCATGGTGCCTTTCTTTCATACCATAGACGATAGTGCAATGGCCATGGAGGCACCACGGGAGATATAGCGGGGGGGGGGCTTTAGCCATGACCTGAAATATCCATTAGTCCCCGGAGATCGAACCAGGTACCCTGAGATCGACAGCCGAGCGTTTAACCGCACGAATTCTCCCCCCCCCCCTCGATCTAGCAGGTGTAAAACTGTCGACTGTTGAGTTTGATCCTTGCTGAGGCCCTATTGAAAAAAAATCCCATTTAACTTCCTTTCGGCCTTATCTTTTTTATTTATGCCAAAATTGTACAAATGTTATCGCGTAATATATTTCCCAGGAAAGTGAAAACCATGCAGATAATTATATTGTTTTGTAATCACTTTGAGTGAGTGGTTCAGCGGACAAGTACATCCGCGTTTTAAGGTCCGGGTTCAATTCCATCAAATGAAATTAATGTTGTTGTTTTTTTTGTTATGTTTTTATTCTTTCAATATCTGTCAATTGTTTTACAAAGCTAAAATGTCTGTGAATAACAAATGAATTAATGAATGAACTAAGTCAACCCTGTGGGACGGATGGCCGAGTGGTGTAGATACTCGACTGTCGACCTGAGAGTCCTGGGTTCGATCCTCGGTGAGGCCCATGGGAATTTTTCCAGGTGAAATTTGATGCAAAGTCGTTCCACAAGTCCACCCAGCTTTAAATGGGTACCTGACTTTAAGTTTGGGAAGTAAAGGCGGCTGGGCGTCGTGCTAACCACACAATCCCTTCATATGCCGAGGTTATAGAAACATATGAATTATACACTTAATCTGCCCCGATGGCCCGTTAGGGCTAAGAAGGGAACTTTTTTAAGTCAACCCTATTGTTATCCAAATTTATGTTTATTTCATGTTTGTCTTGTGCTAATATCTGAATGTTCCTTATTGTTGCGATAGTAAACTGGCTACAATCAAATCATTTTTTGTTTGTTCACTGTTACTTTGTCTTTTGCTTTTCTTATAGTAAAAAAAACGAAAAATAGCATTTTTTTCACTGTATGTTTTTAACCGTGACCTCAGAGAATAAAGATTACAAAATGTCTTACAGAAAATCAGCACATTAGAATGGCAATCAAACTAGCATACAGTTTTAAACAGATAGACAAGATGACAAAAATACAGACAGAAGAAATATTTACGATTAGCTCACTCAAAAAAAAGTTCATAAGAAACTATTCCAAACATTCGGATTTGAGTTATGCCATGACTTCATTGATCTATTGAACTACACACGGTTACACACTCGATATTGTTGATTTAAAATTTGAATTTAAAAAAAAAAATCTTTAAAATAGGAATATTTAAAATGTTTACTTCCTTATGATAATGAAACATATTTACATGTACTGTGAAAGCAAAGTTCTCCTTAAGTCCTAAAGGGCCATTGGGGCAGATGAAGTGTAGAATTCATCTGTTTCTGTAATCTCGGCTTCTAAAGGGAGGGGGGGGAGTTGTGTGGCTAGTACAACGTTCAGCTGCATTTACATACGTAACTAAGGTCAGATACCCATTTAAATAATGGGTGGATTTTTGGGGGGACTTTATACATTATTTTGTACTAGCTGCACCCTGCAAAAACCTTTGCTTAGAGTTATATCCCCTTAGGCTTTTTGGTTTCGGGCAGATCCGATTTTTTCATGACTGTATTTTAAACTTGAATACTGTAATATTAATTCTTTACTTTCGATTTAACGCAGAGCCCAAATCACTTTTATATGTATTATACTAATGTATTCTAACGCCATTATGACCCCGTGATGACCCCGGATGACCCCATGTATCTCATCCCGTCCTTTAAGTTCTTCCTTGTCGCCACCCTCTCACGCCCTTAGTTTTCGGTGTGACTGGTTTTTATTGTCAATGACTAATTTTCAAAGAACGTAAAGACTGCAGAAAGTATTTTGTCAACATGTGACGCCACGATCCTGAAAAAGATATTTGGCTTCCCAACTGGACAAAATAAAATATGTCTGACATGACCCAAGTTATGACTTCGTGTACGCGCTAAAACGTGTAGGGCAACAGTTGTGTGTATGTATATATATATATAGGAGTCACCTTGGACTATGTGCACTTCACAACACCTGGCAGAAAATACAGGTAGGCTCACAACATGTTTACATGAAATCACTGACATCAATCAAAATGCTAAACTGGGATGTAAGCTTCGTGTGTCATGTTCACGGGATGAACGGATCGTTTGTTAACCGAGAATCTGTAAAGGGGGGGGGGGGTGAAAAACAAAGGGGAAAAATAAGACTAGCCATACATAGTGACTGGATGGCGGGATGACTGGTTGACGGGATGACGGGATGACTGGTTGACCGAATGACTGGATGACGGGATGACTGGATGACAGGATGACTGGATGACTGGATGATAGGATGACTGGATGACTGGTTGACATGATGACGGTATGACGGGATGATGGTATGACGGGATGACTGGATGACAGGATGACTGGTTGACAGAATGACTGGATGACGGGATGACTGGATGACAGGATGACTGGATGACAGGATGACTGGATGACTGGTTGACAGGATGACTGGTTGACGGGATGACGGTATGACGGGATGACTGGTTGACAGAATGACTGGATGACGGGATGACTGGATGACAGGATGACTGGATGACAGGATGACTGGATGACAGGATGACGGGATGACGGTATGACTGGATGACTGGATGACGGTATGACGGGATGACTGGATGACTGGATGACTGGATGACAGGATGACGGTATGACGGAATGACTGGATGACAGGATGACTGGATGAATGGATGACAGGATGACGGTATGACGGGATGACTGGATGACTGGATGACAGGATGACTGGATGACAGGATGACGGTATGACGGGATGACTGGATGACAGGATGACTGGATGACAGGATGACGGTATGACTGGATGACAGGATGACTGGATGACAGGATGACGGTATGACGGGATGACTGGATGACAGGATGACTGGATGACGGGATGACTGGATGACAGGATGACTGGATGACCAGTGTTTTGAGACGGAAGTAAAACAACTGAATCTGTGTTTCATTGTGACATACACAAGACATAAAGACAAACGGCAGGACATGGAATGATGGTGGAAGCGGGGCAGTAACAATCGTTATTCTGGTTGGGGGGGGGAGGGGGGTGAGAGTCGTTATCAGGATCAAAAGTTTTTTCCTTCTACAGCTTTATGACAAAATACTCTTATTGACGTAGCACACCCTCCCTCCCCCTATACGGGTGTGGGGTGGGAGGGGGGGCTTTTCCGATCGCCTCAGTCGCCACCTCCCGAGCAACCACATGAGAGACAGACAGACAGACAGACAGACAGATATACAAGAACATGTTAGTTGATTTATTAACTTATTCAACCCTAGCCCGAAGAAAAACAAAAATGCATCATGTACACATATTATACACATATTATACGGACCTATCTTTTACTTCGACAGGTTTCATTTTCAGCTCCTAGTATTAAAAAAGTATGGATCCCGAAAACAATGTCATGCTGTTCATTGTTAATTCGAGACAGTCCTTGACTTGGTGAAGGATAAGAGATCAAGAACGAGCGACTCTATGGACAAACTACGGTACGTGGACCATGTCCAGCCTGTCGGACAGTTTAAATCCTGCCCCGGGGCCTGTCGCCGACAAGCACAGCTCTAGCTTTTTTTTTATATCATTGCGTTTACATTTGATGTAAAATAATAGTTCAAGTCAACACTTTTGATCCTGCCCGCCGGGCAAAGTCAAGAATCAATTGTGGCCCAAGAGTCAAAATGTTTGCCCATCTCTGCTCAAGTATGTTCACCTGGACACTGGAGATCAGCTAGGGATTGACATATAGGTAGTAGTGCGTTACCTGTTTGATAAAGAGTTAAGAGCAAATGAAATACAGTCGATTCCGCTTTATTGGGACACATCGGGACCGAGGCTTTTTGTCCCGATTAAGCGGCTGTCCCAATTAAGCATACAAATTTACTATTGGCTTCTTGGTTTGGTTTCTTTTAGATTTGTCCCAAATAAGCGGCTGTCCCAATTAAGCGGTGTCCCAATAAAGCGGAATCCACTGTAG
>JAGDYQ010000021.1:3328408-3389517 GCA_021962125.1 Bulinus truncatus
ATATATTAGGGTGGTCCAGAAAAACAAAGTAACAGATTTAAGTTGTCCACAAGGTTATTTCTGTTCTTTATTATGTTAATAACAATTGTGCAAAATTTTAATGAAAACAAATAATATTTACAGGTCAACCCATTTGACAGTTTTTTGGGTTATCTCAAATGAAATAGTTATTGCCAATTATAGTTGATGATCGATTTAAAACTTAAGGTTAAAATTTTAAAGTAAATTAAAATTAAGAAATTAAATTAAAGTTGTAATTAAAAAATGTAACTAAAACTTACAATCTAATGAAAACCTTAGTTTTAAAATTTGACAGTTTCACAGTGGATAATCTATGACGACGACATAAGTGATGTCTTTGATGGAGTTGGGAAATTCCTGCGATGGTTTGCAACCAATCGAAGAATAAACTGTTTCTGTTCCTCATTCTTTGTCAGTGTTTTATTGTATTTCTCAATAAGACTGATTCCCCTTTCAGCTACATCATTTACAACTGTCATGTGTGCAGCCAGTTCATAAAATTTCTTGAAGACTGGATCAGATGTCCACTGTCCTGGTGGTTTCTTAAGGAATGTCTGAGACTTTTCTTTGCCTTCTTCCATGAGGACATCAAAGAAAGATGTCGTCCTTTCTGTCACCAGGTCCTCCAATTTCAACTGTTCAGATTCACTTGTCAACTTTACACGCCGAGGGATATCTGCCAATGCTGGTCGAAGTAGATTTTGTACCATCTTTTCTTTGATTGATGCTGACACTCTGTCATCTAAAAGGGCTATGCCAACCAAATGTTCAGAGAGAAACCAGAGGTGCCTTGAAAATGCTTCATGTGCCTTGCTGGCAACAGTCTTATTCGGATAGGTCTTCAGATTTGATAAAAATTCGATGTCATTGAGAGGGGCTCGGATTGCAAGGGGTGCTTCGTTCCACTGTTTTACATAAACAAGACTGACAAAGAGAGCCAAACCTGTGATATTCTGGGATTCACGAACAGTCAACTTGAACTGAGTCTTAAAAAGAAAGATTTTCAGTGCGTAAATGGCTTTTGCCATCCATCTCGCATGATGTGTTGGACCGGGAGCTCGAAATTTCTCCTTGTCTTTGTGTCCACCAAGAAACCAGAAGGATAAACGTAAAAAATTCCTGATAATCGTCCCTTGGGTGCTGTTTTTCAAGAGCACCTGGTAAATAGACAAGCATTTCCTGTCGCATGTTTTTCAATATTGGATCCTGAAACAGTTCATCACTTGCTGTAGAATAAGCATCTTGGTTCATTGATGGCCATTGTTTCTGAAATCGCTGGAATAGTGCAGTTGATGGACCTTCAGCTGGACCAAACAGAGACTTGAAAACATTTGAAAGGACAACTTCCATGACATGATGACGGCATGCAATCCAGACCATTTCAGTTCCCAGAGCTTCTTCAATTCCAACACATGCGCCCTTATGAAGCCCTGTATTGCTAGCTGTTGTGTCGAATACAAGGCCTTTGATCTGGGAACGCAGATTCCATTTCTCAATTACTTCAATGCAAGCATTTACTTGAGCCTCTCCTGTTCCTCTATCCATTTTTGGAATACCCAACAGTTTTTCCTGGCCATTCCCAGTAACAATAACAGCTATGCGATCCACATTTTCCTTTGATCCATCAATGTCGGGCAATATTTTACCGTCCCAATGCAGCAATAGTGGTCCTGCCAAAGAAAATTCTTTTTCATCCATTGCAGCAGCCCGTTGTCTTTCTTTTTATTCTGGATCGTCTGATTGAACTTCGAGATAATGTTATTTCTGAAATGTCATGGCCAAGCGCCTGTGCAACAGCTCCAGCAACAAACACAGCTCCACGGTCTGGGAGGCAAACACGATCCAAAGCACCTACAACTTCAGGGGACTGGAAGATATTCTTAACTTTCTTTTTTGATGATGAAGCACCAGGTGTTGATGTTGACGTTGTAGGCGTACATGGCTGAGTTTGAGTTGGCTGATACTCCTCATCTTCTTCTGACTCCGAATTAGATGTCAACGAAGAAAGTTCACCTTCTGTTTCATTGAAGCCCTTTGTCATGCGTTCTTCATATCTCATTTTCACCTTTCTCTCTTTTTTCCTCTCGTTGCCTCTTCCTGCTTTCTTTTGCTGTTGTCTTTACGTCTACTCCAGTCATGCTGCAGGAAAAAACATCTTCTCTTTGCATGCGAAGAAATTCCCGATCTTCTTCGTTCTGTATTTCTGTCATCACGTCCTTTGTCGCAATATCAAACAATTCTTGAAGGTCACCTTTAAACATGTCTTCTTTCATCCTGTCGCTTTCTCGTTTTCGTGTTCTGTGTACCTTCAGAGCCAGATAGTTCTGATGCAGCTTTGACAGTTTTCTGACACATGAGTCAACCCGCTGTGTTGGTATTCTGGCTCGCATCCAAATACAAATAACTGCATCACAAGTCATTTTATAACTTTCCGGAAGAGTTCGTCCTTCAGTTAAATGATGAAACTGGAGCAGTTGAAGTACATCCAGCATACGTGGCAATCTTGCTGTAGATAACAGAGAAATTGGCTTTCCAATCAGCCAGTGCTGTGGGTCGGATCTCAAACTGGAGGAAGCCATTGTTGTTTATAGTTTATTACTTGAAGAGTTCAATAGGTCAATTTCAGTTCAATGGCAATTTAGTATTAATTCAGTAACAACTACAAAATAAAAAAATAACATGCACGTTAGAATTCAGCACACAAGTAAGTAAGTAAATTAATTTATAACGTGTCAAAGTCGGACGTAAATCGCAAGCGCGGACACCAGACAAGTAATGTTGATAATGGGTTGACCTGTAGATGTTGCTCGATCAGCCTGAAATTTTGCAGGCCAAATACCTATACCCAATGGACAAAAACAAACCATGTGGAGCAATGATTCTACAAACTTAAACTTTTCAGTATGGTTTTCTGGACCACACTAATATATATATATATATATGTGCATACTTGCTGCAGATGATATATTCAAAAGTGAATGGTTGTAGTACATGAGCCCCCCCCCTCTCCCCACATTCCAAAATTGCAAATAAGGGCCATACATGTTTGAGGGGCCCCCACTTTGATCTTTGATGGAATACGTTACATTGTTGAAATAGTTTGTTTTTCCTCTTGCAAGTGTCTATATGTAGATATGATGTGTGTCCAGTGTAAAGGATGTATTCACCGAAAAGGTCTGACAACTGTTCCCCACGAATATTTTGTTGTAAACTTGTTTTTAAACAAAAAAAAAATGTTTAGACACATTTGTATGACACTGTGAATATATCAAGCTATAATTTTTATATATTACTGAAAAAAATAAAATTTAGACTTATTATAAAAATGTTTTTATATGTCTAGACAACTCAATATAATCAATCTGAATATAATGTATCAATATTTAACAGTCTGCCATGCAGCGGAAATTCGCTCCACCGCCCATTCTTCTCTTCACCCCACGACTTTCGTCAAGTTGATGATTAGGTTACAAGCTCGGCGTCGACATTGAATCAAACAAAAAGTTGTAAAGTTTGCGCCAAAAAAAAAATATACACAAAGTTAACTTTTCACCACCGACAAGCAAGATTGTATAGAAATGTTAATTAGGTAATTTTATCGGTCTGTCTATGATATATTTTATAAGATAATTATAATTTATTTATTAATAATTTTATAAGAATAAAACAGAACATATGAATTTTTTTTTTCGTTGTTGGTAAAGAAATATTTCGCAGGCGTCAGATGTCAAACGATCTAAGAAGCAGACGACATTTCTCGGCTATTTTCATAGTTAACAAAATGGCAGGGGTTAAAATAATTGTCTGAAAATTAAGCTCTGTAAATTTTTTGCTTTGCGATGAAGTAATTGCGAGAGGGGGGGTGTAAGAAAGCAGGCAGATAAAAATAATGTTAAGTTCATTTATTAAAAGAATTATATTTCAAATGATAAATTATGCATTTCAACTCCACTACCCCAGTGGTTCTCAGCCTACTTCGAAACTGTTAACCTAATGCTGCGAAAGTATGTCCCTCAAACGTTAGTTCACGAAATAAAAAGTATGTCTACTTATTTTCAATAATGGAATGTTGCTTACGTTTCTAATGCTATATACCTGGGCGTGTGGTTTGGTGGCGAGTCACGCACCACGCTGGTGGTTGTATTGAACGAAAATTATGTGTCGTTGCGTACCCTTGCATAATCTTTTTACGGTACCCCCATGGTACCACTAGTTGGATGACTAATACAGATGTAGCTTATTTTGAAGATCACCGACCATTGTTCATGTCCTTTACCTGTAAGAGACGCATCATATTTTTTTTACTATTAGTATACTACTAGCTGTACCCTAGCAAAACATTTGCATCGAGTTATATTCCCTTAGTTTTGATCAGTAGGCTAGGTTATTTTTTGGTTTCGGACAGATCCGATTTTTTTCAAATTGTTTTATAACTATTGTTTTCGTTTGACGATTTTAGACTGGAATACTGATGTATTGATTCTTTACTTTTGATTTAATGCAGAACCCACACCGGTATTATTTATGTAGATTCCATTTAGGGCAGGACCATAGCCAGTTGAACATGTTTAGCTTTGACAAATTTCAATGTTAGTTGAACCTATTGTGTTCAACAGTCGTGTAGTACATTAAGACAATTATTAGGATGCCGTTGACAAATAGCATCTCAACTATATAATGTATCCATAGTAAACATTATGAACTTTAAAATGCACCTATCATTTCTAGAACTACTATGTTACTTTACTGTTAACATTTATGATGAAGTAAAAAAAAAACCCAATAAAAACGCTTCAAAGTTCAGTAAGTGTAATTCTATATACATTTCAAAGTTCAATCGAATGTTTAGGAATATATGGTAATAACGTATATATTATGTGCATATTAATTATTATATTGCACTATTAAAGTTATAAGATACTGTTATTAAGATTTAATTATTCCAGGATTTAAAAAAAAAACAACCAAATGTCGCTTGAAGTTTCCGGCCGTTTGAATCTATATGGAGGTGAGGGAGGGAGGGAGGGAGGTGGGTAGGGGGTGTTAAGTCAGCACCCATTATTTTATCACAAAAGCCGCACCGCAACTCTTCCTCTTCCTTTTACGCAGGCGTCATCTTTCTCTTCATTAATGAGGGTGACATCTTGCTTCCTTCCAACCAATCCGCTCCTTTACCCATATAAACCAGTTCTGATGTGCGATAATAATACAGACATCATGTAAAACATATTCTTTCTGAGGAAAATTTCACATATTTATTTAGCGCAAAAAATAAATAAATAAATAAATGTCAATGGGTTTCATCCCCGGCAGGGATATGTTAGCTAAAGCAGAGCCGGGGATGACAGTTCTCAGTGCCGGGGATATCATTGATACGTCACTATTAAAAAAAAAGTTTGTTGCTTGACTTGTCTGGTTTGTATATCAACTAAATACCACAGACCATAGATGATAATGATAGCAATAATAATAATAATAATAATAATAACCAAATCTATGCACTATGCACCTAGATAGAGACTGAAATGGAATCAAATGTTGGTGAATGAGAACCCACTGAGAGTTGGCAGGCACTGGTTGCTTTGTTTTAAAATGTCCACCTACCCTCTCCCCTCCGTAACATTACAGAGTCCAAAGTTTTTATATCGTTCAAAAATAGCTGTATCACCCAGTGTGCCGTAGCGAGCTTAACTCGCGCCCGGGACACAATATACCTTTTTTAATACCCTTTTAGCGCCCCCCCCAATTCGAAAACCATATGATATTATGTGTAAAGTATACCATTTTGGCGCCCCTTTGTGAGTAGCGCACCCCTCACTACGCATCTGATGTCACGCGAATTTTATCCAAATTTTATTTCCCTTCCCCATTCTAACAATGTTTTACAAAATTCAGGACCCCCCCCCCAATCCCCTGAATTATATAACACTTTATTTCTGAGTTCTACACACAGTACGGGCCTTTCATGTTATGACGTTTCGATTCTATTTACTTTAGAACTTGTCAACACTGCACCCACCCATCGCCGCCTCTTTGTGCGGCCCGCCTGTTAAATTAAGGAACTCGGTGTGGCCCGCGACTTAAAAAAATGTTTGCCCACCCTCGCCCTGGACAATGCAGATGAGGAGCAACTGCTGACAATAGCAAATCAGCAGGCTAAATTTCTGCGGAGCATCGTAATATCCTAAACGAAGGTCAAAGGTCAGGCTCGTTTATGGTGCGCAGCCTGAACGAAGGGTCAAAGGTCGTCACTACGACAGACATGGGGGGAGTGCCAGACACTTGTCATGGTGTTCATAAACTGTGTCGATAGAGAGGGTTGGTTGTTTGTGCAGTGGTGTGATTTAAGGATGGCACGTGGTGGGGGTGGGGGTGAAGGGGTCGTACGGCGGAGATCTAGACTAGAACGGTTACGTCGCCGGTTCGAATCTCACTTAAGATCTTTTAACCACTTCAAAGCCACCCCACACTCCCTCTGCTTTATCGTTGTATACCTACATATGGTATCTATGCCACCGCGGTGCATACCATACGGCAGAGCCATGTGCTGGTTTTTGAATAAAACACAACAAAAAGATACATCTACAACATGACTACCCCAATAGTGACAATTATGTCTTTGTTCTTCAAAGAACTTCAAAATTATGCACACACAAAAAAAAAATTATATAATCCCCTTTTGTAAAATTATCAAAACTTTAACATCCACTATAATCTTTTAAATTTAAAAAAAAAAGAAAGAAAGAAGTTACATTATTGACTTCAAAGACTTGCATTGTCTTTCTATATCCAAAGCTGGTAAATGCGAAAAAAACATTCAAAGTTAATCCCTAGCGGAAAAAAAAAATACGTTATCGCACAAATCTGTGTCTTTTAATGTTTTAAAAAAAAAAACTGCCTTGTTCCGCCCAAGGCTTACTAAATTCCAGTGCAAAGGTTCATGGTGACATAACTGTCAACTGCGTCACGTGACCAGTCCTCCATATCAGTTGCTAGGAATAAGGAATGTATAGGTATTTATTTTTTGTTTTGTTTTGTGTGTCAGTTATTAGAATCACGTTACAGGAATTTTTTTTTCTTTTCTTTTCTCGACACTGCTGATTTACGCAAAGGATTCTCAAATCTACTTCAGTGACCTCCCTTAACCCTCCATTCCAATTATGAAGCAAAAGTCAAAAGTTATTACGCTATTTTTGTTACAATATTGTGATATTACATTGTTTCTACGGCCGGCGGACAAAGTCTAGCCCGCCTAGCTATTTGATACAGCCCGCCAAGTATGGCCCGGCAAACTATTTGGTCGGGCCTGCCAAGTATGGCCCGCCAAACTGTTTGGTCGGGCCTGCCAAGTATGGCCCGCCAAACTGGTCCGGCCTGCCAAGTGTGGCCCGCCAAGTACGAAATACAAGTCGAGCCCGCCAAGCTGTTTGATCTACCCGCCAAGTCTGGCCCCGCCAAGTCTGGCCCGCCAAACTGTTTGATCCGGCCCTCCAAGTCCGACCCGCCAAGTCCGACCCGCCAAGTCCGACCCGCCAAGTCATACCCGCCAAACTGTTTGATCTACCCGCCAAGTCTGGCCCGCCAAGCTGTTTATATCTACCCGCCAAGTCTGGCCCGCCAAGTCTAGCCCGCCAAACTGATCCGGCCCTCCAAGTCCAACCCGCCAAGTCCGGCCCATCAAGTCCGACCCGCCAAACTATTTGATCCAGCCCTCACTCTGCTACTCCGCACTCGATCAATGACTTTTGTATTTATTTATTGTCTATAAATAGCCCATCCATCTGATCTTGGTTCATCCCTTCTGTCCAAAATTAGGACCGCAAAGTGGCCAGCGGTTCAAAAGGTTTTGCCCACCCCGTGTCCTAAAGAGTAGCGGTGCTCCAGTAATCGGTCAATGTCCCTTTTGGTATGAGCCACTATGAGCCAACAGTGTCTCTCTCATTCGCGACACCTCTCACGCTGTTCATTTTTATTGCTAGTGTTCTGCTACATCTCCCTGGCTGTTGCGTCGTGCTAGGGGGCACGGGGCGGTGAGAATTTAGGAAGCCTCCAACAGAGGGAGGTTATTGGTCTAGAGTCTAGAAGGACGTGCCCCCCACCCCACCCCGGGGGGGGGGGGGGTCAAACATCTAATGGGCAGTGCCCCCCCAAGCGATTAGCGACGCCCAGGCTCCTGAGGTTGCGCAAGTTGACATTGGCGAAAACGAATCAAAAAGAAACTTCTCTGACACAGATGACGCCCATGTATTATTTGTTTGTTACCTTCTTACTCTATCAGACGCTTAAACAAACAGAGTTGGGCAAAGGGCAGGTTTTGTTTTTTGATAGCCGACAAGTCAGAGATCCTCGGTTATGAGCCCTCTTGCTGTGGGTGTACGGTTTAAGTTTGAATCCCAATTTCCCACATTTCCAGTTCTTCTGTGGTGTCTTATGTAAGAATAAGATGTTTGAAAAAACTGCACCACCTGCGATTAGTGATTTGGTGCAGGATTCCAAAGATTGTCATCTCGTTATGGACCCACATTAGATGTCCAGCCATTAGCGTAGGAAGGGATAATGGGCAGCGGCGAACCTAGGGTGGAGGAGGGGGTCCGAAATTGAAAGTACCCCCCGGGCCTCAGCCTGAGGGGGGCCAAAAAATATTTTTGCATTAAAAATATTAAGTACATCATCTCATGTCATGTGTCGAATGTCAAAATTGAGGGGCCTCCCAAATCCCTAGATTTGGCACTGATAATGGGAGTTGTGCGGCCGCACAAGGTGCCGAAATCGGAAGGGGCGCCGAAAGAGCGCTGTTAATTAAATGTAATTCGCGCGACAGTGTCCAACAAATAGCAACTACATATTCTGTCGAGTCTAGTTTGTTTTTTTTTTGAGAACCTTTGGTCTAACGTCATTGTACAGACAAGTAGAATAAAAAAAAAACAACTATTGCTTTGCCGACACCCCTTCACCCCCCGCCCCCAATGTTTAAAAAAAAAATCACAATTTACGTCTGTGGGTTACACAACTTCACTCCCCTTCCCCTTCCCCGTGTACTCCTTATGTCTGGAGATATTTCAATTAACGCCTGGGTCAAGGCGACCGTCATAGTTGGGTAAAGAAATGTCGCACACAAAATGTTGGAGAGTTCACTGACATGTATATGTATGTATATATGTGTGTGTGGGGTCTGCCGTGTAAGTGACGTGTACATCCTGGAGACCGGGTTCAAATTGAAACGTCTTGACCCATTAAAACACTCGAGACATTTTGTTGTGGGGAGAAAACATTTTTCTTTTTTTTTTTACTTTTCCACACTCAACCCCCCCCCCCCCCCTACTTCCCCTGGTTTTATCTTTTTGCTGATGTCATCTGGACTTTCACAGAAAACAATATACTTCGGTTAGTTAAATAGAACACTCGCTTAATTTGTTGCTTAAGACGTCACAATGATTTGTGATTTAAATGATTCTTGCCCATTTTTCGTTCGCAAACTGTTTTTTATTTTTCAAAACGCATTCCTATGTCAACTCAGTAGCTAGCGATGGGTTAGGTTTCAGAGAACATGGTGTGTGTGTGTGTGAAGTCCCTGTAAGGATGAGATGAAATATCTTAGATCCCATAAACCACTAATGTGACTGTTTTTCCAGTGCCCTTCTTTCATCCAAACTATAGCCGGTAGTGCAATGGCCATGGAGGCGCCACGGGAGATGTAGCGGGTATACATTCAGCATGACCTGGAAAAATCATTTGGTCATCACCAGCGACCCTCAGGTCGACAATCGAGCGCAGCGCTTTACTACAACACCATCCGCCCGTCCACCCTCGGAGAACAGGGACACATTTGATGTTTGACTGTGCAGTGGTTGGATTTTAGTTAGATGATGACCTCTCAGAAGTGGGGACAGGGACTGCGTCCAGAGACTGCAGTACAACTTAGCGCCCAATCCTGCCCCCTTTCCCCACGTGGGCGCTTAAAAGAGGTGGGCAGCTGAAATTAAAAATCATTAAATGCCCCCCCTTTCCCAAGTGGCGCAGCGAGCTTGACTCGCGCCCGAGGCACAATACCTATATAGCTCTCCACCCCCCCCCCCTTCAACAGTCGAAAACCTTATGTAAAATATACCGTTTGGTGCTTTTCTGTCAGTAACGTCCGGGACATGATGAACCCCTCCTTGCCCACCCCTCGCTACGCCACTGCCTCCCACCCGGGCAATCCTTTTCCTGAATGAGACATATGCCTCCCCCCCCCACCCCACTCCAGCCTTGCCACTGTGCTTACTGCCTATGTGTTTGGTGCCAGATTGACGACTTTCCCGCCAGTTTGGGTGGTGTGTTTTTATTTTTATCATTGGCTGTAGGTTCAACTCACTGGCGGGTTGGCGGGTTTCTGGCGGCTTTAACGTGCTATACATCGTAAATACAAAATGATAAAACGAGCAGAAAATCTAAATATCGTTATATATTTAGACTTTTTTTTCACTTTTAAAATCTGGCGGTTTAATTGCGGTTTTTTTTGTTATTTAGGCGGTTTTGGCGAAAAAAAAACACATTGTACTTCCCCCCCGGATGGGATCAGCACGTGCAGACATGTCTCCTGCTTGTCAGCCCAACTAGTGGCGACCGATCTCTCTGTAAATAAAGATGGAGGATAAGATACCAAGTAGGTCACTTTGGAGAATAAATACGGATAAAGAAATGTTCTTGATCCTCCATCCCTCCCACTCTCCCCTTACCTGTCAGCCTGTTTCATTCAGTTCCATCCCCCCCAGGATAGTCAGCCATTTAGAAATAAAGCAGTTTGAGGTCATTTTGACATCATTCAATTAAAACACTCACAGAGAGAAAGAGTGTGTGTGTGTGTGAGAAAGAGAGAGAGAGAGAGAGAATGTCATTCATCGCTAAATAAATGTAAAATAAAAACTTGAACGGAAAAGAAACAAAATCCTCCAATGTCTGTCGCAGGTTATTTGTATACATGATGACCTACTTAGCTAGTCGCTGTCATGTTTATGATAACTTTGACGGTGCTGACAGTCATAAACTGTTATTGTCTTGCTGTTTATAATCATAACATGGGGGGAAAGGCTAATAAATCATAACATTTTTGGGGGATTTGACAAGTTCCTCTGGGGGGGAGGGGAGCAGGTCCGTAAATGTTTTTATCCTAGCTGCTTCTTTATTATTATTATTATTTTTTTTCAAAACGTAGTAATTAATAAATAAAGATGTCTGCCAACATGCTGTCGTTGGTTGGTGCTGTTTTCGTGTGGGTATTTATTTAGATTTCCGTCTGTGGTGGCGTTGGGTGGTGAGGGGAGGAGGGGAGGAGGAGGGGGTGGTACTTGTGTACACTCTGCCGAGGTATGTTGTTATCGAAATGGCCGTGACCTTGACAGCACTCCCACGGCCAGGTCACTTGCCTGTGGCATTCATTCCAGATAATGTGAGGGAATATGTGCGTGATTGTACATGAGCATGTATATATATATATGTGTGTGTGTGTGTGTGTGTGTGTGTGTGAGTGAGTGTATGTGTACATGTGTGTGTGAATGAGAATGTCCTGTAGTGCCTATAAAAACAAAAAAATATTTTTCTAATGCCTGTTTTGTCCACTTATCTCGTGCATTATAAACTTTCCTTTGTTTTGTTTTTTTTTTTAATTAAATTCTCCCAATACCTACCCCCCCTCCCCCACCCCCGGCCCGCTCCCCACGACATGCCTGTTGTTGTTCTTAGATTCTATTGGGCTAAGCTTCTGATCAATCAATGGAGGTGGGGGTGGGTGGGGCTATTTAAAAGTGCCTTTCACGCCTAGGGGTGGGATACCTTTTCAAAAGTGCCCTTTGGGCCTTCAAATTTTGGTTGGAATGACCTTAAAGAGGCGTATCACAGTGGGTGGGTGCCATATAGTCGATCATCGCCTAGTTTGACTATAATAACTGCTGTATAGATTGGTCCGGGCAAAGGAGTGGTTTGTTTTAAACCATAGAACGTTGCTTACACATGAACATGGCTCTGATATAAATACTTACAAATAAACATGGCTCTGATATAAATACTTCCACGTGAACATGGCTCTGATAGAAATCGTACAGATCAATGCCTGTAATTCAATACCTACAGATATATAGTCTTTATGTAATTTAAAAATTAAAAAAAAAATATTCATGGGCTCATAGGAGCCACCATTCAAGGCTTTATTTAGGTCCCCGGAGACTTTGACGCTCTTTTAATAAAAAACGTTCAATGAACGAATGTATGCTAGGGCACTGCTAGTAATAGCTAATAAAGGTCCTGCTAATAAGTCCTACTGCAGGTCCTTCTCATAAGTCCTACTGAAGGTCCTGCTCATAAGTCCTACTAAAGGTCCTGCTAATAAGTCCTCCTACTAACTGTCCTGCTAATAGGTCCTATTAAAGGCCCTGCTAATAAGTCCTACTAAAGGTCCTGCTAATAAGTCCTACTGAAGCTCCTGCTAATAAGTCCTACTAAAGGTCCTTTAATAAGTTCTATTAAAGGTCCTGCTAATAAGTCCTACTAAAGGTCCTTTAATAAGTTCTACTAAAGGTCCTGCTAATAAGTCCTACTAAAGGTCCTGCTAATAAGTCCGACTAAAGGTACTGCTAATAAGTCCTACTAAAGGTCCTGCTAATAAGTCCTACTAAAGGTCCTGCTAATAAGTCATACTGAAGGCCCTGCTAATAGGTCCTACTAAAGGCCCTGCTAATCAGGACATAGCTAATTATTCTAATCACTTCTATCCTTTAAAAAAAAAATCAGTCATATTTGACAGATAATAAAATAATGCAAACATACCACAAGACTGCTTGGTGATGAGTTCCCTCTCATATGTTAATAAATATTTATCATTAACAGAACACGTGTCCCTGGGGGGGGGGGAGGGGGAGGGGGGAATGAGCAAATAATTCAACACAGTTTCAAAAAAAAAAAATGGCGTCTGCAACAGGCGACAATATTTTTTCCTAACAAACGAGATCGCGACCTTGGTAAGGGTGACCTTCGTTACAGACGACCTTGGCACGTTGTTTTATTATTTTAAAACCGGAACAAAATAAACAGTTGAGTTAATTTATGCGTCACCAGCAAAAATACACTATTTATTTCAATAAGAACAATACAGCTAATCGAGATAAATGAAGTCATTAAGTGTATTTTTTTGCTTCTTCAATTTCTCGGGATAATTGTCTTGATTGTTTTCATGATAAAAAAAAAAAAAATTTTGGCCTTCAGTGAATGTGGTTTTTTGACAAGTGTTATTAATTGATGTTTATTCTTCCTTGCAATGACGGCCATTTTGCATGCCGCCAAGTCGGCGCTTACGTTTTTGTAACAATTCACCAGTTTGCGATGTAACAGCTACAGCTAACGAGATAAGCCTTATAACTCATTAATTACATGTGGGGTAAACGTTACATGTAACAACTCGACCAAACAGTTGCAACCGAAAAAAATAAATAAAAGAAGTGCTAAACAAAAATAGGGGACACAGGCCAGCGTTTCTCCGCCATGTTTTTTGTGCTCGTGTGCGCGCGCACATTAAAACAGAGCGCACAAATGTTCCGTTTGGTAGGCTTATTTAGCGCCATATTGCGCACACAAATTATTTTACGCTAATGTTTCGTTTAATAGGCTTACTTACGATCATATTGTGCACACATATTTTACGCTAATGTTTTGTTTGCAAGGCTTACTTACGATCATATTGTGCACACAAATTTTACGCTAATGTTTTTAAATGTCTGCATTACATTCCGCCGATACTTAAATAAATCCATTTAGCCTTTAGATATCTCAACGAAAAAGGACACTATAAGTATCTGCAACTATTTCTTTTTTTTTTAAATGTTTAAATGTAGCCAGCGAAATCTCCCTGTACATCAGTGTTTCTCAATCATTGATCCGCGATACACTGTCGCTTCGTGAGTCCATTTCAAGACTTCCTTGCAATAATGACACATGCAATTTACTTAAATTTTACATTTCTTCTCTAGGGCTAAGAAAATGTTTGAAAAGAACAATGGGTCGTCCTAACATTTTGCATGTTTAAGTCTGGATTCAAAAAAAAATATAGAAAGAAAGAAATATTCGTCACCAATGATGTTAAGTAGCTGTTCGGCGTGGGAATAGAATCCCCCGACAATATTTTGAGTTTCAAATACTTCTAAAAGTTTGAGTACCGCCGATCTCGACTGGTTGAGAATATAATAATTATGTTTTTAATTAGATTTCTCTTTTTTTGGTGGTTGACCCGTTATACTCTAGAAGCAGCCCGTAGCGTGAAAATTTTTACAGCAGGGGGGCAGGCATTCTACAGCAGGGGCCAGACATTCTACAGCAGGAGCCAGGCATTCTACAGCAGGAGCCAGGCATTCTACAGCAGGGGCCAGGCATTCTACAGCAGGGGCTAGGCATTCTACAGCAGGGGCTAGGCATTCTACAACAGGGGCTAGGCATTCTACAGCAGGGGCTAGGCATTCTACAGCAGGGGCTAGGCATTCTACAGCAGGGGCTAGGCATTCTACAGCAGGGGCCAGGCATTCTACAGCAGGGGCCAGGCCAATAGCAAGAGGGGGGCGGGGGCAGGAAATAAATGTTACTAAGTAGAGCAAACAAGCAGAGGGGGTGGGGCAGGCAAAAAACAGCGTAGGAAGGGATAATGGGAAGAGGCGTACCTAGGGTGGGGGAGAGGGGGGTCCAAATTCGAAAGTTCACCCCTGGCCTCATTACAACCCACATTATTATTTACATTAAATATTAAGTACATCATCTCTTGTCATGTGTCGAACGGGGGGGGGGTGGCGGCCCCTTGATCCCTCCCGCCCCCGCACGCTACAGGCCCCTCTAGAAGGCCTGGGAGTAAAAACACGTTATGTTGTTATCAATAAAGGAAGTTGATATTCTTTATGTTTGTATTAAGCTTCCTGGTGGTAATGTGGTTGTTATGGTTGTCGCAACATCCTCTGTTGGTATGCATGGTGTCCTGTGTGCAGGTTTTTCTTTTTTTTTTTTATTATTAGATTTTACTTGGTTTCACTTTCTGTGTTTGGCTGGCTGGGTGGCTGGGTGGGTGGCTGGGTGGTTGGGTCTGTCCGCAACTCTCGTGGCTCACATTTGGACCCTGCCCTGTTCTAAAAAAAAAAGTGAAAAAAAAAGCGTGGGTGAAAACAACTAAGTGAACTAAATAAATCTTTTCAGTAGTTGATAAATAGTTGATAAATAGATATTAGTAATTAAATTATATATTATATATATATATACCAATATATATATATATATATATATATATATATATATATATATATACAGTGGATTCCGCTTAATTGGGACAGCCGCTTATTTGGGACAAACCTCACATAAACCAAACCAAGAAGCCAATAGTAAATCTGTATGTTTAATTGGGACAGCCGCTTAATTGGGACAAAAAGCCTCGGTCTCGATGTGTCCCAATTAAGCGGAATCCACTGTATATACCTATGTGGCCACACTCTCTTATATTTTTAGTTATGTTAACTTATATAAAATATAATTTGAATGATCTAAGGAGTTATATTTCTGTATTACATTTTAGTGCATTTTAATAAAAGCTTAAATACCAAAGTTATAACTTACACGCGGCACAGTGCAGTACATAGAGGCAATTAACATAACATGTAACGCATACGGGACAAAGAGCGGTGAGTAGAAGATATTTACCAAACATGTACCGCGTATCCTTGGCTCATATTACGGGACTTCCTTTGTCGCTTAAAACTCTGAAAAATCTATCCACCACCTCCTCCTTCCCTCCCCCTCCCCTCTCCCACAGGCCGAAGTGGAGACATGGTCAAGCAGTTACGCCAACAGTAAACAACTAGTTTATTAGATGGGATAAATAAAACAACATAACGTGTAAACACAAAAACACTGGTCATTAGCGTGTACTTTACGGCGGAGGGCGGGGCTTGTTTCCTTTGTTTTCACGCTACATAGGTTAGAGAGTTCAAAAATAAAAAAAAAACAAGAAGATTGCGTCATCGAACTAATTAATTCATAAATAAGCCGATTCTATTTTTTTTTGAGGAAAACATTGTTATTATAATTCAGGAAGGGAAAGTTCATCTCAAGTGATGTTTAGTCTTTACCCTCAACTGTCTCGCCATTTTACTTTCCATTGAACGGTGAACCACAAACGTGACACTGAGGACTGTGTGTAGGTATGTGTGAGTCTGTGCATGTGTGTGTTTATGTAAATGTGTGTGTGAATGTGTGTGTGTGTGTGTGTGTTTCAAGCTGTCCCACCGCGCATGTATTAAGTTTCATGTGAATTACACAATGCTCTCTGACCTTGCCTGCTCCATACTCTATTTATTTCATTTTCTATCTATCTATCTAATTTTCTATCTATCTATCTATCTATCTATCTATCTATCTATCTATCTATCTATCTATCTATCTATCTATCTATCTATCTATCTATCTATCTATCTATCTATCTATCTATCTATCTATCTATCTATCTATCTATCTATCTATCTATCTCTCTCTCTCTATATATATATATATAAATCTGTCTATCTCTCTCTCTGGTAAACTACTTATAAAAAAAACTTTAAACTTTGAATTTCATTAGCCGCATTCAAACAGGTACAAATGTTACCCTCACGTTACAGCATTAAATAATACCATGTTTACATCGTCATGTTGGAAGTAAAACGATTCTCGGACAAGATGTACTTCACCAACTCCGGCTAGTCAAGTCTTGTCTCGTCTGGCAACCACTATCCACACACACATCACCATGGTAACAATGTCAACAACCTGCAGTTCCCATGTTTGTTTTTTTCTTTAACAAACCAGATTTCCGTTGTTTACTCTTCCATGTGGTGTTTTCGTGTATATGGGATGGCGATATCCTCACCGAACGGCCTCTTTAGTAGATTTGTTTACCAGGATAATATCATATCCCATCTATTCTGATCCGTACATCTAAAACGCCTGGTCCGTTCAGCCAGAGCTGTTCCTACGGATAGGAAAAATGGTCACCCCCATAGACCAGCAGTGCCCCAGTAAAACTCCCTATGATATTCGATGCCCCCATGGCCTCGACAGGGATTTTTTAAGCCTAGGTCCCTTAAAATACTTAGTAACGGCTTGAGTGCAGAGAACTTCAGACCAATGCTCCATCTAATCTAGGTATGCGCGCGCACACTTCAATAGATAAGAAACGTATATTTTGTTTAGTATACCAATGTACAGTTATGCTGCTCCCAGAGCAAGTAATGGGTCAATGGGTCATGGGTCAAGCTCAGTGACCCATTACTTGCTCTGGCTGCTCCCAGTCAATATTATTATTTTGCCTCACACATCCTTCGGGGATTAAGAGTAAACATTGATCTTTACAGATAATCTTAAATCCTGCAAGAGGTTTGTATAAATGTATCTAATTAGGGTGGGGGTGCGGCAATGGCGGAACAAGAAAGGGGTGGGGGGCCCGTGGGAGAATAACTTCTTTACCATTATTCTGGTGCCGGCTTCAGCACTGCTTTAATATTAATGGCTCTGGAGATCTGAAGCGCTTTCATATCCCGGGTGCCAGGTCTAGCTAGACACGCCCTTTGGTGTTTTTGATTTATATATTTGATACATTTTAAATTAATGCAGTGCTTTTTTTGTACCGGTACGCGCCGGTACTGCGTACCGGAACCTTTTTCAATGTGAGGAAAAAATTATTACTTTTCTTGTATTTTAACGTTTATTATTAATTTATTTTATAATAAATTTGTTAAAATTGAATTATTTTAAAATAGTATCTTTGCAGTTGTGATTTAGCTTGCATCGAGGTGCAAACTGGTAGTTTAAAGTTATGCAATTCCTCATTGAGTACCGGCACCTATTTATTTTATAAATAAAAACCACTGAATTAATGTATTGTTTGAAAAATTTCTTTCTATATTATGTTGACAATATGTCAATGCCATTGACAAGATCTGGGTTATTTTGAACCAAGTCACCTTGACAGTTGTCCGTACGGTGACTTCCCTTAACGGACATCTGTTTGTGTAAGTGGCCAGTGTTTCCGCCTGTATTCGCACCCGGGAGAAACACTTGTAAAGCTCGCGTACTATTGGTGTAAATTAAAAGTGACTATCATATTAAGGTCCACATTTACCAATAGGAGTTTCTTTACTTACGTATTACTTAATTTGGTACAATTTGTAGCTGTAGTACGAGTTTAGTCTTTAGAATCAGGGGGCAAAACGAAATAAATTTATAAATGGGTTAAGTGGACAGACATAGAGGTTAGCGGGGTGTAACTGTCTGGTTGTTTGGGATAATGATCGAAATAGTGTAGAACAGGAGTTCTAATCTCACCTGTAACCAGAACCGTTGCTAGCTATTGTGGCGCATTGTGTGAGTAACATTTTTGGCACCCTACTCCCAAACTGAAAGGTGCCCAAAAAAAACCAATTAAAAGCGCTCTTTTCGCGCCTGTTCACAGTTCACCCCCCACGTGCGGCACACAACCCTTCATATATTACCGCCTGTGTGTGACGCCCCTGTAAGGATGAAATGAAATCTCTTAGATCCTATAAACCACTAATGGGACTGTTTTTAAGGTGCCCTTCTTTCATCCCCACCATAGTCGATAGTGCAAAGACCATGGAGGCACCACGGGCATGGGCGTCGCTAGGAATTTTTCCAGGGGGGGGCAAACATTTTCCAGGGGGGGGGGCAAATAACAACTTTATGATATTTTTTTTAAATGTAAGGAGGGGGGGGGGGTGAGCAAATGCCTCCCTCTTATATGACATTTTTTCAAAATGTAGGGGGGGGGGCAAATGCCCCCCTTGCCCCCCCCCCATGAATACGCCCATGACCATGGGAGATATAGCGTAGACTTCCCGCTGAGCGTTGTACCGCACGACCACCCGCCCAGCTACCTTTCGACACCTACCTAATATTGTGTCAATCGTGGTGCAGCCATGTCTGGTGACTGCACGGTCTGGATGTTGAAGGATGTACCACGCCCGACCATGAGGTGTGCATCACGGGTTGTGAGTATTGGATGGAGAAATGGTTGTCACTTTTTTTACACGGGCATTTGTTTATCTAACGGGCGTTTTTTTTTTTTTTTTTGGATCACGGATTCGAACAACATCATAAGCACACAAAACATTGGCTTCATTGAAACCATCTTTCAGTAGACATGGTAAGTCCAGTCACTGGAAACCCTGTTCACCGACCCCAGCTCTCGGTATTTAAAATAGTATAGCAAATATCAGTCAACTGTCATCTGAAGTTGCTGTACTGCTAAGAACTTGGAAACCATAGACTCTGTCCTTTTAAACAACATCATGGTGTTGTAAGTGAAGAGCTGGTGGGAAAACTGGGGGGGGCAATAGTTAGAGCCCCGTATGGGTATTTCGCAGGATAATTAGAGAATGTAAGATGTCCATGGAAACAAATATAACAGCTGAAATTAAAATGAATAGATTGAGGTGGGTAGGGCACACAGAAAGAATGGAGAAAACCAGAGTTCCTAAAGCAATATATAAAGCAACACCCAATGAGAAAAGGCCTAAAGGCAGACCAAGAAGCAAAGATGGTTGGAGGAAGTGGCGAAAAACGTTAAAGCTATAGATGTTACAGAGTGGAAGAAGAAGACCAAGGATCGGGAAAAGTGTAGAAGAGTATTAATGGCAGGCCAGGGCCCTAAATGGGCTATGGAGCCAAAGAAAGAAGAAGTTGTTCATGCCCCACCCCAACGGCCCTTTTTATGGTATGCGAACCCTATTCTTTGTAAGTTCTGCATTACACCCCAGCTCAGTGTAACAACCAGGGGGGAGCATGGGGGGGCTTGAACCCCCCGCCCCCTCAGGCCAAATCATCAATACATAATTAAAGTTATAAAGTTACAAAAAAGACTGTCAAACTGTCAAACTGTCTTTTTTCACTATGTGAGCCCCCCCCTCCCCCACCCCCAGCACTTTTTGCTGGTTGCGCCACTGCCCCAGCTCTTCTTCAGTGGTTCGTATTTTGTGTTTCAATATCAACTTTCTTTATTTAACACTTTATTAATAATGCTATTTTTTTTAAAGTGCGTAAATAACTAACTATATGTGTGCCAAAATTAACTTTGTCTTCAAACATACAGAAAAGGAAGACGTATACATGTGTTATTTCCCTGAGTTTATTTACAAATAGCGTTAATTAAATATCAATTAGAGGTTTGATAGTTTCGAAAACGTCTTTCTAATAATATCATGCCAAAAATAATTAGAAATGTTTCTTTTCCATATGGTACATTTCTTACTGCGTTTATCAAATCCGTTTTAGTCAGGGAAAACATGCAATAAAGATGTTGATTTCATTCCCGCCTTTTGAAATTTGAGTGAGGTGGGAATTTCCACTAAAATTGCGGTCAGCACTTGACCTACATGTCAATGGTCAGACCTACTGTACTATAGTGCATGGGACTATTGACTGGATCCCGGATGTAAACAGTGTAATAGAAATTCGGCAGATTATGAGAGAGAGAGAGAGAGAGAGAGGGAGAGAGAGAGAGAGAGAGAGAGAGAGAGAATAAAGTGTGAGTGAAAGTCACGATCTTTGACCTCACGCTCCCTGGACTGGTTGATAATGGTTTAAAGGGGGTGTGCAGTGATTGGGTAAAGTACTAAGAGATAATATAAAATACCCGATCTGAGAAGTATCTTAGGAAGGGTACACTGATGTTTACTGAGCAACGCAGTAAAGTCTGACTTATATGATAACAATGGTTTTATGTTATTGATTGGTGGTAAAATGTTGTAAATTGATGAATGGGCAAAATGATCGAACTGATTGAACCACTGATTGACAAACAGACATATTGATTGAGTAAATGATTGATTTAATCCTTAAATCAAGTATTTCATTTAATTAATGATTTATTGAATGAATGAATCATTAATTAATCGAGTAACTAAGTAAGGGATTGGTTTGATGGTCGATGTATTGAATGATTTATTGACTAAATCAGTGGTCCCCCAACCTTTTTCTCGCCACGGACCAGTCAAAGTTTGATAATTTCACCGCGGCCCACTGTGGGGAGTGGAGTAGGAGGACGTTGATTATTAATATTTTAGATTGTTTTGATTGACAATGCCCCACAATCTTGTGCGGCCCAGTCCCATTTGATCCACGGAACGATACCGGTCCACGGGCCGGAAGTTGGGGGACCACTGGACTAAATGATTGAATGAGATAGACATATGCTGTTCCACGTGCTGTTAAAACAGTTTAATCATTAAATCTGTGGACGTTAACTATAATATGAACCTGACCAATGAGCCGTTCTGACTGGTGATGGTGGGTGGGTGGGTTGGGAGGTTGTGGATGGACCGGTGGTCATGAGTCTCATGATAGATTCAAAAATACCACTCTTTCATTGGCAGCTGCACACATACTTCCTTTCATGCGGTATTTTTTTTTTATTATTTTTTTTTTCAAACTACTGAAAACATTGTTACAGATCAAAGGGTTCACGTTGACCCACGCAAACACCCCCCGCCCTCCCCTCCCCCCGCCCCTCCCTCTCCTTCCACCTTCATGTTGATGTTTACCAACTGTAACTGCAGACCCTGGAAAAGCTTGTACTTTTTCGGACTAAAAATAACCACACAAAAAAATAAAAAATAAATTAAAACTAGAAATAAATAATAAAAAAAAAATGTTTAATTAGGTCATGATCCGGGCAACGCCTTTCTACTATCCCAGTAATTATTTTCTCGTGAATAGCAGTGAGTCAATCGCCGTGAAGTGTGTGAGCCATGTGAATGGACGTGAAGACTTTGGGTGAGTAAGACATGTGGCCGCAGGGCTGTAGTGGGCGTAGTCTCCCCCCACCCCCACCCCCTACCCCTCCCCCCGATCATGTATACCTTCTTCAGGGGCAAAACACATTTGAAAAGTAGATGAACAATATGGACAATCACGAGCTGAGATATTGTGGACTGGGGATGTTGTTATGGTCGGTACATTGGTTTAGCTCATGTTGTGTCATAGGTTTATGTTGTGCCATGTTGTGTCATAGGTTTATGTTGTGCCATGTTGTGTCATAGGTCTATGTTGGGCCATGTTGTGTCATAGGTTTATGTTGTGCCATGTTGTGTCATAGGTTTATGTTGGGTCATGTTGTGTCATAGCTCATGTTGTGTCATAGGTTTATGTTGTGTCATGTTGTGTCATAGGTTTGTGTTGGGTCATGTTGTGTCATAGCTCATGTTGTGGCATAGTTCATGTTGTGTCATAGCTCATGTTGTGTCATAGGTTTATGTTGTGTCATAGGTTTATGCTGTGTCATGTTGTATCATAGCTCATTTTGTGTCATATTTCATGTTGTGTCATAACTCATGTTGTGCCATAGCTCATGTTATGTCATAGCTCATGTTGTGTCATAACACATGTTGTGTCATGGCTCATGTTGTGTCATAGCTCATGTTGTGTCATAGCTCATGTTATGTCATATTTCATGTTGTGTCATAACTCATGTTGTGTCATAGCTCATGTTGTGTCATATGTTTATGTTGTGTCATAGGTTTATGCTGTGTCATGTTGTATCATAGCTCATTTTGTGTCATAAGTCATGTTGTGTCATAACTCATGTTGTGTCATAGCTCATGTTGTGTCATAGGTTTATGCTGTGTCATAACTCATGTTGTGGCATATATCATGTTGTGGCATATATCATGTTGTGTACTTTCATGTTGTGCCCTAAGTATTAGATGCTCATTGAACTGTATTTATATGTTGCTTGATTATCTTAGATTTGTTGTAAGACTTCCGTTCATATATGAAAAAAAAAATATTGTTGTAGAAATCAGTTATCCATCATTTCACATATGACTACTTGTCATTCATTTCATTACACTATCTATGCAGCTTTTTATCCGCCTATCATTTCATTGGCCAGTATACTCATCATTTCATTGGCCTGTCTATCCAACATATCATCGGCTTGTCTATCCATCATTTCATCGGCCTGTCTATCCATCATTTCATCGGCCTGTCTATCCATCATTTCATCGGCCTGTCTATCCACCATTTCATTGGCCTGTCTATCCAACATATCATCGGCCTGTCTATCCATAATTTCATCGGCCTGTCTATCCATCATTTCACCGGCCTGTCTATCAAACATATCATCGGTCTGTCTATCCATCATTTCATCGCCCTGTCTATCCATCATTTCATTGGCCCATCATTTCATTGGCCTGTCTATCCAACATTTCATCGGCCCTGTCTATCCATCATATCATAGGCCCATCATTTCCTCTGCCTACATTCATCTGCCGATCTATTGGATCCTTATGTAAAACGTATGTTGCATTGCTTCATTTGTCTGTGAGTTTTGTCCCATACCAGTCGGTCATCTTGACTTGCAATTTAACTCATATACAGTTGTGCTTATATTTACAAGACTCACAAGTAGCATACTAATTATTTGAGCTGGAATGTTACATTTATTTGTATATGTACTCATAAAAATTTGCATATTTCATGAACCATTTAAAAAAGAAAAAAGAAACACACACACACACACACATATATATATATATATATATATATATATATATATATGCATATAACCACCATTTATTACATCTAGAAAGCATACAGAAAAATCAAGGGCCCCTTTTAAACTCTACCAATCGGGGCCCCCTCCGTCACCTCTCCCAGCCCCCATAAATAATTAAGGGCTATACTCAGTTACTGTTTAATAAACAAATAAAATAATAATAATAATAATACAATTTCACAAGCGACGGGAGCCCATAAAACCTCGAAGCCCCTGACATAAGTTCGGGCTGCAGATCCCTCTCACCTATAGACGGCTACAGGGCCGGCCTTACGAATAGCGGGGCCCTAATTTAACGGATGCTTTCGATGCCCCTCTTCTAGCCATGAATGATAGTGATATGCTGAATGTAAATTGCGGGGCTCCTGCCAGGCGCGCGGGGGGGGCCCGATTTGGTGCCATGTTGGTCAAATCGGTCTAAGGCAGGCTCTGTACGGTTATATACCTGTATCATTTAATCCTACCCCCCAAGCTCATCCAGTGAAACATATTTGCTGCAGATCATTATCCATCTTTCCTATACCAGCCAACAATCCACATGTTTTTTTTTACCCCATTAGAGAAATCGGCTAGTGTCACACCTTTTCCTGGAAACTTGTTATTTTTTTTTTGTCTTGCTGAAGTTCAGAGTAGATTTAGTTGTATTGATACGACTGTTAACCGAGATTGCGAATAAGAGCTAAAAATAGATCTCACGCCACCTTGAACGCCCCCCTCTCCCATCTATTGATTACATTGATTCGATACATAAACAGTCAATGTAATGTGCCTGGTGTCTACTTCATTGACGACTGCAAGTCTCATGACTTCCTGATTGAGTGCGTGTGGTATCCAATGGTCCAGTTATCGACCAGTGGGTCTAAAATTTGGTCGTCAGGCATCGGTAAATACTTGGGTAGGATTGATAACTAAGCTTTTGAGTCCGTGTGTTGCTGCATATTTTATAATAGATAGATAGATAGTTTAGATAGTTTAGATAGATAGATAGATAGACAGACAGAAAGACAGATAGATAGATAGATAGATAGATAGATAGATAGATAGATAGATAGATAGATAGATAGATAGATAGATAGATAGATAGATAGATAGATAGATAGATAGATAGATAGATAGATAGATAGATAGATAGATAGATAGATAGATAGATAGAGTAAATTTTTACTGTGAGATATTCCGTTCATAGACTTGCATTACACTTGCGATGTTCGTCTGACGACTCTAAGGATTGGAAAAGTTGAAATCAATTTTCCCTAACTCATGGGAACAACAAATATCTTTTCTAAATATTGATTAATATTGTAAATAAACATTACATTCATTTGAAAAGTGTGTCACATTTTTAAAAGAGTTTTGAAACGTGTGGCCAACAAAGTCAAAACCTATAATCTAACAGTGTTGGAAATTTCCGAGAACAACCTATGTGGATCTGATGTCAACTTACCTATTGTAGACGGTCGCGTGTAAATCACCAACAAACACACACACACAGAAACACACACTCGATCTATCGACCAAACGACAGTCGATAAAACTTCAATGCTACACATTAATTCCTAACAGCCAATCCTTGAAATTCTTCACCTCTTTTTCTTCAAATTTAAAGAATTCCTCCAATTAACTTTTTTTTTTCTATGACAATAAATGTATCTTTCTGGGTATTTTTTTTTAATGTTGACAATTCACCAAATAATTAAAAAGATTTAAAAAAATACGGTTTCATTTTTTTTCTAATCTAGTTTACAGTATTTGGAATTATAATCGAAATATTTTTACGAAGACATTACCATTCAACCTAAATTTAGGCAATGGAAGGTTTTTTTCAATTTTGTTGCTTGAGGGAAGCCACGGGTCATACCGTTGTTGGGGCAACTTGAGTGGGCCACTGGTCATATAGTCATTGGGGCAACTTGAGGGGGTCACTGGTCATATAGTCATTGGGGCTACTTGAGTGGGTCACTGGTCATATAGTCATTGGAGCAACTTGAGGGGGCGACTTAAGTGGGCCACTGGTCATATATAGACATCGGGGCTACTTGAGTGGACCAACGGTCATATAGACATCGAGGCAAATTAAGTGGACCACTGGTCATATAGATATGGGGTCTACTTGAGTAGGCCAACGGTCATATAGACATCGGGGCAACTTGAGTGGGTCACTGGTCATATAGTCGTTGGGGCTACTTGAGTAGGCCAACGGTCATATAGTCATTGGGGCAACTTGAGTAGGCCAACGGTCATATAGTCATTGGGGCAACTTGAGTGGGTCACTGGTCATATAGTCATTGGGGCTACTTGAGTAGGCCACTGGTCATATAGTCATTGGGGTCATTTAAGAGACGAATACATTTGACTTTGACGCAATGAACCTGCGCAGTAGAGGTCACGTCTGACGATCACCGCACCACCTTGAGGTCATAATGACAAAGTTATGGATTACGTCATTTTTCTGTCAATCAAAATTTACCAAATGCCAAAGTATGTAACACGTGAATCATGATTAGTTCCTTTCCCGGGCCATAGAGTCAAAAAGGTCAGTTAGTCTGCATAATTTTTTTTAAAAACCACAATTGTACAAGAAAATTCAAGAAAAAACTTTAAAAACATGAAACGGGAAATACGAAAAACATTTTCCACAACAAAAGAAGAAATTAATAGTTCCGTTTATAAACAATTGATTAAACGAAATTTGTGTTTGTTCCTATTACACATAAAGAAGTTGAAGTAGTATATAAATATCAAGTCATGAATAGAACAACGTAGTAAATAATTTCCCTGCAACATTTTGTCAGTTACCTACATTTAGAGCACACGAATTCAGAGTGTCGCTCATACTATATGTACGATCGCTCACTCCGACGGATGACATCGCATAAATCGCTCACAAATTTTGGCCTCAAACAAAATGTCGCTCAGAGACAAAATTTTTTGCTCACTTCATACCACACCTTAGATTATGACGACACGTGTGACCTGATTCCATCCTGATTAAATAAACAAAACTAAACAAAACAATACCAGGAACAACAACAGCAAACAGAAATAACTCCAACTCTTCAACAGTCAGGGGCGTTTCTGACATAAGTGTCTCCGAGGCAGGAATGCCCCCCTTTCACTGGTTACACCCCTGCCAGCACCTGAGGTGTTTCTCTACACACCTCTTCTGAATAAGTGAGATTCGATTACATTGCGACATTTTGAAATACGAAAATGGTCACTAAAGCAAATGTGACAAGTAATCGAATACGATGACTAAACATTTATTCCCCCTCCCCCATCCTCCCCCCACCAACACCGTTGAGACCTACGCCCTTGTAGACTCGCCCCCTTTTCCACTCAAGAGAAAAATTTGGGCGTATTTGGTCTTTTTTTTTTGTCTGACTCATTTTAACACGAAAAGAAGTTTCTTTTAAATTTTATTTTTGGTTTTAGTTTTTGTGTGTTAGAGTTTAGGAAAGTGTGTGGGGTGGGGGGGGGGAAGGGGGGATCGGGTATTTGTTGGCTGGGAGTAGGGGGGGGGCTGGGGGTTACGCTTGAATAGCAAGTCGGTCAGAAGTGGGTTACAGTTTGTATATGTCATGACGCCATATGACAAAGTAAAAAATTAAACGGAAGAAGGTACAGCGGTGGTTTGAAGGAGGGTGGGGGGGGGGGGGTCGGGAAAAGAATGGCGTTTAGAATGTTCGGAAATTTCAGTAACGTATGTCCGCATAGTAAACACACACACACACACATATATACACTTGTGTAAATGTATATGCGTATCTCTGTGTGCGTGTGTGTGTTTGCCGTTTAGTTTGTGTAGGCGTCTCGCGGTGGTTTTTCCGTGAATGTCAGCCGTCACATACTGCCTCCCACCACATCCCCCCTCCCTCCACCCCCCTGCCCGACTTCGGCTGAACGGCGACCTTCAAATGGCAGTGATTTTTTTTTTTGTAAGCACATTTCGATGACGTCATCTCTCTACGCGTGAAGTGGTTGTCGGCCGTGGAAAGATTCACTCGTTAATGAAAAACCATCCAATGATAAACGTTGGCAACCACACAGTAGTTGTTGCTGTTGTGTGTGTTTCTTACATTTTAAAATTTTATTTTAAGTTTATGCCGGACGTCCGGCTGATAACAATTAGGCGGGATTATTATTAATTTGAATATGAAAGAAACCCAAGATCCGGAAACTGTATTTATCGACACAGCACATTTCGCGATGACCCTTTGTTGCTGTAAATAGTTTGTAAATTTATTTTTTTTTAAACTGTAATTCTTTATCTCAGGCAAAGGGAACACCCTGTGCGTACCGGAAATACCCGGTTGCAGAAATTATATTTTGACACCTAACCAAGAAACCACTCTATGGGAAAAGATATTTTTCTGAAATATTATATAAATTCCGTTGTTAGCTTTGGGAAAATTGTAGTGACCCTGTCACTCGGAGACGTTCTTATGGATAGGTAAACTATGCTGTTGCCAAGGGCCCCTCTGTAAAAGGGCCCCCCACGGTCGGAATTTTTTTTTTCAAACCACAAGAAAGGGCAATAACGTTCATTGGCCTATAGCTAGAATGATTTAACCTTTCGAGGTGATCAGTTTTATAATGGGACACAGGATTCGCTCTTTTGAGAAATGAGGGTCCATTCTGGTAGGGGCTCATTTTCCATCTAATGCTAAGAGGACCACATTACTTGGGCCCGAAACATCTATAGGGAATCTCCGTCTAACAGCCCAAAATATGTTAGAACGGATTTGGCTACTTTGATGGCATTGTGGCCCGTTGTTCAATGAGTTGGGTCATCAGTACTGTATTCTTCACCCCCCCCCCCACTGGGACTCTATCTATCTATCTATCTATCTATCTATCTATCTATCTATCTATCTATCTATCTATCTATCTATCTATCTATCTATCTATCTATCTATCTATCTATCTATCTATCTATCTATCTATCTATCTATCTATCTATCTATCTATCTATCTATCTATCTATCTATCTATCTATCTATCTATGTACCTGTTTGTCTGTCTATCTATCTATCTATCTATCTATCTATGTGTCAGTTTGTCTCCTGTCTATCTATCTATCAACCGATATGTCTATCTATCTACCTAGGATTTTGTTTTAGGCTATACACGCCTGCTGCAGATTGTTCCACATACGTGACAGGTAAATATTGGGTCACGGCCTGACGGTGCAAGGGAACTGACTGAAACGGACGTTGATTTGGTACATAAATAACGACATTTCTAAATCACCTTTAATTGTAGATCTACTGCTAGTGTGTCTCACGCTTCTGTTTTACCCCCCTCCCCCCGAGCCCAAACCCGCCCCACTCGACCAAGGTCATGACTATATCTTTAAATCAAATGTAATTGACATTTTACTAACTGCAGCCTTGAACTCGACTGATAAAATATTTTGACGGAAAAGAATTTTTTTTTGTAAATATATTATCAAAAAATGTCGTTGACTTTTTAAAATTGCTTACATAAAAGCTAAAAATAGATCATTTTGGTTTCAGCCATTTCAAAGGATTCCCAAGTTTTTCTAACAAACCTAAACCCCGTGATAGCGTTGTGTCAGTACGGCTGAATGAATTTGTAGTTCTTTCTATAAACCGCACTGTAATTTACTTCCTTGCATAACCCAAAGTGTTTTAACAAAATGAAATTTCGTGAACACACACACACACACACACACATACATACACACACACACACACACTCACACACACACACACAAACACACACACACACACACACACACATTACGACCAAAGATATCGTTATCAATCTTTTAGGGTGTTATTACGAAGAGGTAGACAAGGACAAAGGTGAAAGGGCAAATGACGTAGTAGCAACCGGGCATTGACGATTTGATGTTTGTTTGTTAGATTTTCATAATTCATTCAGCAAATGTATTAGTTTCAACTTGAAGTTTGTGAGAGACATGTAAGAAATGGAATTGTTGCATAGAGTGAAATACTATTGGGGACATATAGTCAGCCCCGTACCGTGAAAATTCTACAGCAGAGCCAGGCATTCTACAGCAGGGGCCAGGCAATAGCAGGGGGGGGGGGCAGGTAATACATTTTACTAAGTAGAACAAATAAGCAGAGGGGGTCTGCCCCCTGCCCCCCCCCGCACGCTACGGGCCTGGATATACTTGTGTGTAAAGTCATCTGTAAGGATGAGATAAAATCTCTGAGAGATTAAAGACCAACCACTAAGGGGACGGTTTTTATGGTGCCTTTCTTTCATACAATAGACGATAGTGCAATGGCCATGGAGGCACCACGGGAGATATAGCGGGGGACTTTAGCCATGACCTGAAATATCCATTAGTCCCCGGAGATCGAACCAGGTACCCTGAGATCGACAGCCGAGCGTTTAACCGCACGATTTCTCCCCCCCTCCCCCCTCGATTTAGCAGGTGTAAATCTGTCGACTGTTGAGTTTGATCCTCGCTGAGGCCCTATTGAAAAAAATCCCTTTTAACTTCCTTTCTGCCTTATCTTTTTTATTTATGCCAAAATTGTACAAATGTTATCGCGTAATATATTTCCCAGGAAAGTGAAACCATGCAGATAATTTTATTGTTTTGTAATCACTTTGAGTGAGTGGTTCAGCGGACAAGTACATCCGCGTTTAAAGGTCCGGGTTCAATTCCATCAAATGAAATTAATATTGTTTTTTATTCTTTCAATATATGTCAATTGTTTTACAAAGCTAAAATGTCTGTGAATAACAAATGAATTAATGAATGAACTTAGTCAACCCTATTGTTATTAAAAGTTATGTTTATTTCATGTATGTCTTGTGCTAATATCTGAATGTTCCTTATTGTTGCGACAGTAAACTGGCTACAATCAAATCATTTTTTGTTTGTTCACTGTTACTTTGTGTTTTGCTTTTCTTATAGTAAAAAAAACAAAAATAGCATTTTTCTCACTGTATGTTTTTAACCGTGACCTTAGAGAAATAAAGATTACAAAATGTCTTACAGAAAACGAGCAGATTAGAATGACAATCAAATTAGCATACAGTTTTAAACAGATAGACAAGATGACAAAAATACAGACAGAAGAAATATTTACGATTAGCTCACTCAAAAAAAAGTTCATAAGAAACTATTCCAAACATTCAGATTTGAGTTATGGCATGACTTCATTGATGTATTGAACTACACACGGTTACACACTCGATATTCTTGATTTAAATTTAAAAAAAAAATCTTTAAAATAGGAATATTTAAAATGTTTACTTCCTTATGATAATGAAACATATTTACATGTTCTCTGAAAGCAAAGTTCCCTTAAGTCCTAAAGGACCATTGGGGCAGATGAAGTGTAGAATTCATCTGTTTCTGTAATCTCGGCTCCTAAAGGGGGGGGGGGTGGTGGTGGTGGTGGCTAGTACAACGTTCAGCTACATTTACATACCTAACTAAGGTCAGGTACCCATTTAAATAATGGATGGATTTTTTTTTTTGGGGGGGGGGGGGGACTTTATAAATTATTTTGTACTAGCTATACCCTTGCAAAAACCTTTGCTTAGAGTTAAATCCCCTTAGGCTTTTTTTGGTTTCGGGTAGATCCGATTTTTTCATGACTGTATTTTAAACTGGAATACTGTAATATTAATTCTTTACTTTCGATTTAACGCAGAGCCCAAATCGCTTTTATATGTATTAGACTAATGTATTCTAACGCCATTATGACCCCGTGATGACCCCATGTATCTCACCCCCTCCCTTATGTTCTTCCTCGTCGCAACCCTCTCACGCCCTTAGTTTTCGGTGTCACTAGTTGTTATTGTCAATGACTAATTTTCAAAAAACGTAAAGACTGCAGAAAGTATTTTGTCAACATGTGACGCCACGATCCTGAAAAAGATATTTGGCTTCCCAAATGGACAAAAAATAATGCCTGTTCTGACCCAACTTATGACTTCGTGTACGCGCTAAAACGTATAGAGCAACAGTTGTGTGTATGTATATATATATATATATATATATATATATATATATATATATATATATATATAAAGGAGTCACCTTGGACTATGTGCACTTCGCGACACCTGGCAGAAATTGCAGGCAGGCTCACAACATGTTTACATGAAATCACTGACATCAATCAAAATGCTAAACTGGGATGTAAGCTTCGTGTGTCATGTTCACGTGATGAACGGATCGTTTGTTAACCGAGAATCTGTAAAGGGGGGTGAAAAACAAAGGGGAAAAATATGACTAGCCATACATAGTCACTGGATGACGGGATGACTGGATGACCGGATGACTGGATGACTGGATGACGGGATGACTGTATGACGGGATGACGGGATGACTGGATGACGGGATGACTGGATGACTGGATGACGGGATGACTGTATGACGGGATGACGGGATGACTGGATGACGGGATGACTGGATGACGGGATGACTGGATGACGGTATGAAGGGATGACGGTATGACTGGATGACTGGATGACCAGCAGGACATAGAATGGAGGCGGGGCAGTAAGAATCGTTACCCTGTGGGGTTGGGGAGGGGAGTAAGAATCGTTTGAAGTATCAAAAGTTTAATCCTGTTACAGCTTTACGACAAAAGACTCTCTTATCGACGTAGCACACCCTCCCTCCCCCTACAGGGGTGCGAGGGGGTCGCTTTGGCGATCGCCTCAGTCGACACCTTCCCAGCAACCACAAAAGAGACAGACAGATATACAAGAACATGTTAGTTGATTTATTAACTTATTCAACCCTAGCCCGAAGAAAAACAAAAATGCATCATGTACAAATATTTTACGGACTTATTTTTTACTTTGATTCAAAACCGATTGTTTTTCGTCACAGATTTCATTTTCAACTCATTGTGTTAAAAAGTATATATCCCAGAAAACACTGTCATGTCGTTCATTGTTCATTTGAGACAGTCCGTTACTTGGAGATCAAGAACGATCGACTCTATGGACAAACTACGGTACGTGGACCATGTCCAGCCAGTCGGACAGTTTAATCCTGCCTCCGGGGGCCTGCCACTGTTTCAGAGTCAAGCACAGCTCTAGCTTTTATATATATATATATATATATATATCATTGCGTTTACATTTGATGTATAATAATAGTTCGCGTCAACACTCTTGGTGCTGCCCGCCGGGCAAAGTCAATTGTGGCCCAAGAGTCAAAATGTTTGCCCATCTCTGCTCTAGTATGTTCCCCTGGACACTGGAGATCAGCAAGGGATCGACATATGGGTAGTAGTGCGTTTCTGGTTTGATAAAGTGTTTAGAGCAAATGAAATGGTTATTTTAATGAACAGCTGCCGACCTTCAACTCTGAGCATGCAAATTTAGAATAATTCAGTTATTGAGAACTTTTGTGTTTAGTTCAATTCAAAGAGGGTGATTAACATCGGTAATATGGAACTTTAGGGGGGGGGGGCGATTTTGTTATCAACCAACTTGTCGACGTGAATGTTTCCTCTAATCATGCGCATGTGCACGCGAGACTACTCGCCGAGCGGACACACTATCAATGACAACAAAGTCTGCAGATATTTCTTTCAGTTTGCCTGTATACGGTTAATGGATGGACGGATGGCCGTGCTTTGCAGAGCGATTGACTGACATTAGTTAGGCGGCTGGTCGTTGCGCTAACCACACCAATCCCGTGGTTACAGAAACAGATGGATTCTAATACTTCATCAACCTAGATGGGCCCATTAGACTAAGGGCACATACGTATGTACCTTGATGCCGTGAGCAGCCAATATCGTTTAGACACACAGCATTTCGGAAAAAATTAGATGGAACACTTGTGAAAGATAAGGGTTCGAATCACATGCACTCCTTATACCTTTCACCTCCGTTGCCTATTCGGCATCGTCTGTGACGGTTGTGCTGGAAGTGCACCCGAATAATTGTCCCAATAGTTGTCGATTGACTGCATCCTTACCAGGACATCTTAATCTTAAAATGAAGTTTGAAATCGATTTGAAAATATATTGATGAAAAAATAATGGCATGCACTCTTATAACAACTTTTTGAAACAAATTATTTACTTATTGTTTACAATATATCTGCATGCATTTGATTGTTTTTACAGTTATTTCTTTTATCTCGTGCTGAACACATTATACAAAGTTCACAGAAAACAATAAGTCTGGACTTTAGACCTTATACATTAGAAAAGCGTATCGTCCTTTTACGGACTTTAATCAGCGTCAAAGGGTCTTCAAAAAACAGGATGTGAGATCACATTAGGTCAGGAAGACTTGATTACGGTAGCAGGTTATAAAACATTTTGTTTGTATATGTGAGAGTGTGTGTGTGTGGCCCGGGGGGGGGGGTTAATTTATGTACCATTATAATTTCTTCCATATTATTAAATCTGGAACCCCACTGAAGACTATGTTAGCATGGCCGTTCTAATGAGTAGGGGGCTGACTTTGAGCCCCTCTATGAACGGAAACCTTCGGTCGGGAACTTTATTTTTTTAAACCACAAGAAAGAGCCTCTCGGCTCTTTATGATGAGCCCCAGCTAAAATGATTTAACAGCGGGGAGTGGTCAGTTTGAATTTGATTACGGGGCCTAGATTTCGCAAGAGGCAACCTCGAAATCGTTTTCGGATTGGACCAATAAGTGCAACTTTGCTTGAGTCTTCAAATGTACTCTTGTGTAGGGCCCCCAAATGTACACTAGCATAGGACCCCGAAAAAAAACGTCATAACTGCTCTGCATTAAGGGCCACGTTGTGTCTTTAAACTCTTCTACGTGCACGCTGAGTCATTTCTTTATTTGTCAGAGTACACAAAGTTCACAGAGTGACCTACTAATGAAATGTGATTCACCCTTTACAGGTGAGCGTTTGACAGGTGACCGTCTCAGTACGACTTTGACTTGAAAAGCGACGAGGCGAAATCTTTGAAATTAATTACGATCAAACCAACTCTCAGCCAATGGAATCACAGCAGATCATTTACGTCCCTTTCTTTGAAGAAACATTTGTGCACTAAGCCAAATAAACTGCGCGTGAATTATATCCGAGTCTAGAAAATAACACCTTGTTATTTTCTATTACAAGGTCATTTTTTAATATTTTGAAAAAACAACAACAGTTCAGGTCATAATAGAATTTTCTCCCTTTAATTAAATCTAAAGATTTACTTCCGGTTGAAATTGATGGCTTGTAAAAAGACTCGGAGTAAACCCCAAACCTCGTTGTTTCGTTACATTTATGACAGTTTTTTAATTCCTCTTTCTTTTTTATTACTTTATTTTTTTTTGAGATTGTTTTTTTTATCTTTTAAAAAAGAAATTTTTTTTTATTTTTTTTTTTAAAGCTACTTTTCTGTTTTTGTCTGTTTAATTGTTTATTTCGTGGCTTCATTGATGTATTTTTTTTTTTTGTAATTTACACACAAGATGTGATTTTTTTTTTTTACACTGTGGATACTCTTCGATGCCTTACATTTAAAAACACAGTTTCACGCCTAGTTTATCATATGTCCGTTATACTACACTATCTTTAGAAGACTTTATCATAATTAAATGAATTGTTATAAATTTGAACTAGTAATATAACAGATCTCGTTCTTGTTTTTTTCTATTTTATAGTCATAATAGTTTTAAGGATATAAGAATACATGACAACAAACAAAACGTTAGCGTCATTGTTTATGTACTTCTGGTTTAAGATTAATATGTTTGGATTAGCCTAAAAATAGTTTTTTGTACTTTTCATAAAGATTTAAATTTAAACTTTAGTTTATATTGCTAAGATATATAAGACTATTTAATTTTATTAGAATTTTTCACATTTTAAATAGCCAAGTATTTAGTCTACAGGTAACAAAAGGACTTTAAAATGTAAACAAACAAATAGGGGAAACATTTTGATTGTTCATCAATCGTACAAAAGATAGTGAAAGCTTAAAAAAGTGATTTTGTCTGGACTGCGTTTATCCATTTGAACATATCATGAAGGGAATGGTACAAAGCAACCAATTGTACAATTATCTAATAAAATAAAAGAGATTTGGGTTCTGCGTTAAATCGAAAGTAAAGAATTCATACAACAGTATTCCAGTTTAAAATACAATCATGAAAATATCAATTCTGCCCGAAACCAACGATAACACAACCTGCCGATCAAACCTAAGGGTACAGCTGGTATGGGAATATTTGCATTATTATAACTTAATTTAAAAAAAAAAACAATTAAATTTAAACGTGTGGTTTCGGTTTTAATAGTCTTTGAAACAAAAGGGATGAAGAACTTCTGGCTTAGGCGGTTGTGAGAGGGGAAACATATTGGCCTATATTAGTTACCCCCCCTCCCCCATCTCTCCACCGTGACTCTATAAGCAGAAAGACTTTTTTTCATTTTTCTGACTCATGTTTTCACTTTCTGTGCCTGTGAACCGATTCTCAACCTTTTTAGCGACTGCACCCCATAGGGCGCGAAAGTATGTACCCCGCCCCTCACAGGTTCCCCAAACTAACGGATGTTTTCAACGAAAATAATTATGTTACTGCGAACCCCATACATAAACTTACCCGAACCCTTCAGGTTACACAAATCTAGGGTTGTTTTCGTTGACGAAAACTAAAACTAAAACCTTCGTTGACGAAAATGTTGACTTTTCGTCCACGAGAACTAAAGCTAGAACTAAAATTAGCAGCAAGACTAAAACTAGACGAAAACTGAAATTATTTCAGAAAAAACGAAATAAAAACTGAAACTAAAATATGACCTGGGACTAAAACAACACTACGCAGATCCCCGGTTTAGAACCGCGGGCCAACGACATATGACCGTTTTTTCCCACCATCATCTTTTTTTTTCCACTTCAGAATGGCGCAATCACTCTGTATTGATTTAGCCCCTCCTTCTGTTGTATTGCTTTATTATTATTCATTCTCCACTTTGTGTGTATTATGAATTACTTCTGCCTATCATTTTTCACCAAAGTGTTGCCGGCAGTAATACCACATATATTGACGTGCATGTCGCCTTGAACGATAACGAAGTGTCAACTTGTGTTGACTCTCACTTCCGGCTACAGGAAAGTCGAAAATGTCACAACGTGCATGCCGCCGCTACTGCACTGGGTACAGTGTGACACGCTGAGTTCTATACTTAGTACTATACTTATACTTCTATACTTATTGACCACAGATGTCCTTGACCCACAGAGGTTCTGGGCCCACATATTGTAGATTATCCCCCATGTGATCGCCTGTTAGAATGAGTTGCTAGCCGTAGATCCATTAAGAATGGGATCGGAACCCTCCAGCGCACTGCTTGAATCGTCCATGCAGAACTCACAACGTCAATTTCATTATCCACCGCGTTTCCATTAGTGAACAGATGTTAATCCTAGACAGTCATTATTTTCGTTTTACTCTCTCTCTCTCTCTCTCTCTCTCTCTCTCTCTCTCTCTCTCTCTCTCTCTCCCACTCTCTCTCTCCCACTCTTTCTTCTCTCTCTCTCTCTTTCTCTCTCTCTCTCTCTCTCTCACTATTTTTTTCTCTCTCTTACTCTCATTCACTCACTCTCTCGCTCTCTCTCTCTCGCTCTCTCTCTCTATCTCTCTTTTTTCTCTCTCTTTCTTTTCTCTCTCACTCTTTCTTTCTCTCTCTTACTCTAATTTTCTCACTCAATCTCTCTCTCTCTCTCTCTCTCTTACTCTCACTCTCTCGCTCTCTCTCTCTCTCTCTCTCTCTCTCGCTCTCTCTGACATCATTAATATCTGGGGCAGCAAGTAAGCTCGAGGTGACAGTAAAACATTTAAGTCTACTGAAGTGGAGGTGAGTACACTTGTTACATAGCAAATCCATTATAATAACCAAGACAGTTACTTAAACTCCTATTTCTACATTCTCTCAATACACAAACTCCTGATGTGGCTTTGGAGACATCGGCCAGCCTATATATATATATATATATACATACATACATACATACATATATATATATATATATCTGACATTGCTAGGATTCAAACCCGTCACCATTATCACATCTATCGGGATGACTAACAAAAATTGGCCTCCTTGACGCTACCATGTCCTCTGTATATAAGTATTCGTCTATTTCATGAAGGCATTACAGGGGTACTAATATATTTGTTGTCTCGGTGCCGGTAGGCACGTCGAGAGGGGGGCAGGGAGGTCATTGCCAGGGAGCCCGCATCTGTAAGGGGGCCCGGCCTCACCGACCATGGTAATTTTTTCACGACTTATTGTTTATTAAGGGGCCCGCAATGATATCCTGCCCTGGGGCCCGTGTTGGCTCTTGGCGCCACTGCGTGCCGGTGCTAAAAAGTATTGAGCCGATTTGAAACCCCGCTCCAGTTTTCTAAGCCAGTTGCATCCAGTTGTAACCCAGTAGTATAAGGCAGTATATGGTCTATTGAAAGCTTGGCCCGGTTAGAACAAAATCCCTTTAATCGGTCAAAGTAGCTTGTGTTGAAAAGAAACTCTACGTGCAAACGGTCTAATACTGTATAAACAAAATAAGTAAAAATAAAAACACGTATTTAACACATACCATAATCTCACAGTTGAGCGTAACAACTAAACATGTGAACTTTCACCCACACAGACAGAGAGAAACAGATAAGCCAATCGGAATGGCTCGCACGCTCCCCGGAAGTACGACCAGCAAACCCACTCTCCTGCCGTGGACTCATTTATCTCACCCAGACCTGGGGTCACGGGCGGTCCAGAGATAATCCCGAGTTTTGTCTTGTGGTCATAAATATGTTTGTTCCAGTTGGACCTTTTGTTTCCCCCCTCCCCATACACACACGCGCGCGCGTAACCCCCCCCCCCCCCCCACACACACTTCCTTAAAAAAACAAACAAGCAATAACCAGACAACAAACTCTCACACACACACAGTCACACACACACATCCACATACACTAAGTTTTTCACAGTGTTTAGGGAGCGCTTGGCAGAAAGATAGGCTGTCGTAGGCAGAGACTAGGAATATATTTGGCTGTCGTAGGCAGAGAGACTAGGATATATTTGGCTGTCGTAGGCAGAGACTATGATATATTTGGCGGCCTTTGGCTAGAGGTCACTTCGAAGTTCAACAGCGTGACATTTGATAGGGGGTAAGCACTCAAATAGAGCCCCCCCCCACACACACACTTTTCAAGTGGAAGGGGCCCTATGCGGTCACATGGTTTGCCAATCCCCTGAAGTCACATCTAATCGCCCCCGCCCATTTCCTCCAATAACTGGTCGTTAAGTTTTCACTGCGCCACGCGGCTGTCTAGGGAGATGTCGGTCACGCAAGGTCAACACAGTTCTCATGAAGGTCAAATGATAAACGAGGCCACGATGATTGGGCGATTCCGTGAATTGGCTGACAAAAAAAAAAGGAATGGAATCCGTATGATATCAATCATCTAAATCATCGCTCCGCAAAGCTCAGATCTTTAGAAGCCACGTTACGAAATTGCCGAGTCGCAGCAGGCGGCATCTAATTATAGAAATTAAAAGAAATCGATAATTTTTTTTTTTTTTAATTTCCTCTTTTTAAAATGTTATGAGTGTTCAGAAAAACGTCGTTTATCCGAATCAATTGGGACCGGACACCGTTCGGATAGGTGATTGTTCTGATAACTAAAAAATCGAATGCGATCCATGCAGTACAGTACATGTAGGCCTATATGAAACCGGAAGCAATATGAATGTTAAAATTCATTATATGCGAGAAACGTGCTTGAAGAAAAAGCAAAATAGGTGCAAAACAGTGGCGTACCTAGGGGAGGGGGAATGGGGGGTCTAAATTTGAAAGTCCGCCCGGGCCCCAGCTTGAGAGGGGCCCCTAAAGGAGTGTCCGAATTTTTTTTTCACATTAAATATTAAATACATTATTTCATGTCATGATGTCGAATGTCAACATGCAGTGGCCCCCAAAGACGCCGAGCCCCCCGGGCCCCCAAATCCCTACGTACGCCACTGGTGCAAAATATCGCAACTTTACCTTTATTGTGCATTGCACTGTTCGACAACGTATTCATACACAGTACATGCAGTTGACAAAAAAAAAACTGTCTGGATATTTGACGCTCCGGATAATAAACGTTCGGATAAACGACGTTCTACTGTATTTTATCACGTGATACTTTTGTTTTGAATCAGTCTATTGTCACTCTGCACTTCTGAATCATAACTGGTTCAGACCCGTAGCGTGCGGAGGGGGGTCAGGGGGACCGGGACCCCCCCTGCGTTTTGTCTGGCCTCCTCTGCTTATTTGCTCTACTTAGTAAAATGTATTACCTGCCCCCCCCCCCCCGCTATTGCCTGGCCCCTGCTGTAGAATGCCTGGCCCCTGCTGTAGAATTCTCACGCTACGGGGCTGAGCTGGTTATATATTGCCAAGACAAAAAAAAAAATAGAATATGAAAATTACTTCAAGTCATGAGTTTTGAAACTTAATTTAAATAAACTAATAGGAATTTGATTTTTTTTTAAATATTTTGAAAATAGTTTTTTTTTTTTTACATATTTTTGCTACAAAATTAACACGTGTCATATAGATTTATTTCAGTTGCACCAAGTTAACTTTCTCAACGTATGACGAAATCTTCACATCTTCCATCATTAACATACATATTTATCTTTGTTTATGATCAAAACATTTCCTGATCCACTAACTGCTTCCTAGACATTTAGGTGCGACCAGCTTTCTACCTACTGGAGATTAAAAAAATATATAACACCTCATAGTTTCCTGTTTCTAAATAGTTACAAATTAATCACCAACAGCCAGGGCCGCGTTATCATATAGGCACAGTAGGCACTGTGCCTAGGACCTACGGACTTTTCAAAAGGCCTACGAAAGCCAGAATGGCAAAAAAAAAGTGCCGGTGCAGTCTTGAAAAATATTAAAAAATGAGATCGGAGAGGGCCTACGACTTTGAAAGTGCCTAGGGCCTACGATGACCTTAAAACGGCCCTGCCAACAGCAGTATACATATAGAAATATTTTTTTTTTTTTTTTACATTTTCTGGATTAAAGTCGTTTTTGAAGTTTCTTCGTAAAGATAAAAATATAAAATAAATGTGTTTATTTACAAAGAAATAGAAACTAGTTTGTAGACTTAAAAGGATTTAAGTTGTGACAATCTTTCCCATTACTTTTAATTTTCCCAGTAAAAGATTCACTCGATAAAGCAAATAATCTACTATAAGTAAGTTAGTGGCAATTAAGTAGCCTATGAACTGTTTAGTATAATAATTAGATTCTTACAAACAATTCTTCTCAGTTAAAGGTATAGTCATTTTGCGTCAAAGGATTTCCTCGAATAATATGACTAATGACGTCATTGTTCACTGTAAAACAACAAAATCAGACTTCAAAAAGGAGGGGGGGGGGTGTCATTTAAATATAGATTTTATTTACACACGATTGTGTGTACTCTCTGAACCAAGGTTTCGCAATGAATCAGGGCTCATGTTTTCTACTACGAGTGTGAAACATCAACTACGTCACAATGACGTATTGCAATATATTTTCCTTTAACTAGCCTCATTTTGGGATTTAAGACATAGCTTTACATACAGAACACATGTTGTCAATTATTTAGTCATTTAAGGAACACACACAGAAGTAAACGTACATCGTCTTTTGGGACGGGGGGGGGGGAGGGGCTAGCTAGACAGAAAGTTTCAAAAGCATTGACCCTATGCAAAAAGTATATGTCGAGGATCGGACAAGATCAGATTTTTATAGAAATTCGAAGTGGAAAAGGGAGGGGAGGTGTTAGATATTTGGGTGGCCCCACAGATAGTCTTTGAGGTATTTTGGTTTCCCCAGGGCTTGTCTTTGAGGTATTGGGATGACCTCAGGGATAGTCTTTGAGGTATTGGGATGACCTCATGGATAGTCTTTGAGGTATTTAGGATGACCCCAGGGCTAGTCTATGAGATAGTAGGATGACCTCAGGGCCATTCTTTGAGGTATTTAGGGTGACCTAATGACTAATCTCTGCTATATATGAGTGGCCTATGTATATGAGTGGCCTATGTATATGAGTGGCCTATGTATATGAGTGGCCTATGTATATGAGTGGCCTATGTATATGAGTGGCCTAGAAAAAGGAACCGATAATCGCCATTATTCGCATCTAATTAGGCAGGAAAAAAAAATTTCAACTAAAAAGGGGGCCCCTTGGCAGCGGGCTCCCCAGGGACAGCTCTGTTTATTATACAAACCACTTTACAGTCACAGACAAACAGATTTCTAAACGTTAAAAAAAAATAATCTGCGTCACTGCTGCCCAATTTGAGCATCTTCCCCTGTTTTCAGATCCGCCGCTGACTGTCAAATATGTTGTTCTTCTCTCCCCTTAGTTTCTTTACTTCCTCATCAACACATGGCACATTATAAAATATACACAACCAAAGGAACGTTTTCTTCGTATTGTTTACACATGTCTTGAATATTCCAGATTATCGCAACGTCTATCAAGAAAAAACAAAAGACTTGAAGTGTGGATGACGCTGCAGGTTTGTCGATAAAAAAGTCAAGGGTCCTTTGATGGGGGCCCTTGGTGACATCTGATAAATCACGGCGCCCACCGCTTCCGAGAGCTACGTCATGTTATAGTGTATCATTGAAAGCCATGGCCTCCCCCACATTAAAAAAAAAACAGGTCACTTGGCAGCTGTCCAGGTAAAACCCCCATCATGGCTGCCTGCATAGGCGTACCTAGGGAGGGGGAAGGGGGGGTCCAAATTCGAAAGTCCCCCGGGGTCCAAGCTTGAGGAGGGGGCCCCACAATTTTTTTACATTAAATATTAAATACATTATCTCATGTTAGGTGTCGAATGTCGAAATGCAGGGGCCTTCAAAGAGGCCAAGCCCTACCCCGGACCCCCTATTCCCTAGGTTCGGCACTGGCTGCCTGGGTCATTTTTTGTCCTAGATTCTTCTAGTACCTAGAAGACAACTGAAAAAAACAACAACAACAAAACAATCGGTTCATGAGTTACATATGTTAACTATATTTGTTGGGTTGAGTGACTATTGTAATACATTCATAAATGAAAAGTAAAAGTCGTTTGTTGTGATGTTAAGATTCACGCGTGAAAAAATGGATCATACATGGGCTTGTGTGTCTCATGTGTCTAAAAAGTATCCATATGTGTGTGTGTGTGTGTGTGTGTGAGTGTTATGCGTGAGTATGGGTGAGTGAGTGTGTGTGTGTGTGTGTGTGTGTGTGTGTGCAAGTGCTAATCCTGATGTCTGCTGTTGTTATACGTCTTAAAGGAAATACGAAAAATGAAAGAGAGATAAGGGGAACAGAGATAAGGGGAACAGAGATAAGGGGAACAGAGATAAGGAGAACAGAGATAAGGAGAACAGAGATAATTAAAAGGAGAGCAGAGATAAGGAGAACATAGATAAGGAGAACAGAGATAAGGAGAATAGAGATAAGGAGAACAGAGATAATTAAAAGGAGAGAAGAGATAAGGAGAACAGAGATAAGGAGAATAGAGATAAGGAGAACAGAGATAATTAAAAGGAGGGAAGAGATAAGGAGAACAGAGATAAACAACGCACTGCTGAACAGAGTCGATGAAAGCTGTACCCGATTTAAGAAAGGGTCAAGTTGTTGTGAGCGCATGAATGAATGAACTCACTTGGTGAGTACGGAGGTACTCGGGATAACATCCCAGCAAATCTTTAAATCTAAACTTCGTTGTAATATTTCCTAGCCTACATCATTTAACTGTATTAGGAAAATGCATACATTGCAAATTAGTAAACATGTTACAGGCAATGTGCATAGTCCGTCATTCTAAAGAAAGCCAAAAGCTTTTTTCTGTGTTTTTTTGCTTCATAGGTTTGATGTTTGAAGTCCCTGTAAGGATGAGATGAAATCTCTTAGATCCTATAAACCACTAATGGGACGGTTTTTGCAGTGCCCTTCTTTCATCCCCACCATAGCCGATAGTGCGATGGCCATGGAGGCACCACGGGAGAACTTGGTACTACCAGAGATCGAACCCGGTACCTTCAGGTCGACAGTTGAGCGCTTTACCGCACGACCATCCATCCCCATCATAGGTTTGCTAGAAATTTCTATTTATTTGTTGTTCTTTATTTTAGTGTTTTTAGAAAACTTCGTTAATTTTTTTTTGTACATCCATCACAACAATTGTATACAATGCACAAATGTTGAATTAACATACCCTGGCCATTGCTACCTTGTAATAGGTCACCACTGAATTTCATACTTTAGCATGACTATTACATGACTATTACATGATTATTACATGACTATTACTTGACTATTACATGACTATTACATGATTATTACATACACTGCCGGTCGCATTAAATATAAGCTTCTTATAACGATATACACATGCAGGGCCCGCAGGGTTGCAGGGCTCGCAGGGTTGCCGGGCTCGCAGGGTTGCAGGGCCCGCAGGGTTGCAGGGCTCGCAGGGTTCGCACGTAAATTTATTTCAGCAACAATTTCTTGGCGAAACAGGAAACAGCGGGACTCCTGGAATGAACGTTACGTTCTTGTCTCCTTTATACTTTTGACCTATGAATTACTTTTTTTTTTCTTTTTTTTTTCCCCGGACTAAACTCTCGACTCGACTGTTCCACACGTGGTCTTCTTTATCACCGGGTCTAATGTCGTCCTGGATGAGGCATTGTCTTAGTGACGTGACCCCCCCCCCCCACTCCCTCGAGTGAGGTCATTGGGGGGAATGACCTAGAAAGGCGGGTAAAAATTAACGCATAATGTAGCGCAGGTCCAAGGGGGTGGGGGTGGGTTGGGGACACGCCCCAGTGGCTGGTCAGTCAAATTTAGCCGTGATGACTGTAACAATATTTCACAACAAAGACGTATAAAAAAAAACAAGTTTCTGGAAATTTTTCTTCACGTTGGTAAAACTGCTCATATTGGTGTCAAAACAACAGTCAAAACAAAAACAACACACACATATATATATATATACAATGACAAAACCGTTCACTGAACCATTTAAAACTGGCTAATTCCTCTTGTAAATATACCCTCTGGTCATGGGCGCAACCGATGTAGGGTCGTGCGTGTCCGGACCCTACCAAAAATCAAGCCACTGGTATTCGACCCTACCAAAATTTGGGGGACAGATGTACCAATTTTCATCTTACCTTATATTTTGGACCCAACCAACTTCAACATACTGGTTACGCCCCTGCCCCTGGTCAACCCATTCTCAAACATTTCTTGGTAAAACACACCTTGACTCTAAGAGTTCTTTTAAGCCGGATAAACTTTTACGGTGATAAATATTGTGTAAGTGGAGGATCGTGGGGGGGGGGGGGGAAATAATATGGAGAGCAGGACAACTGAAGTTTACCCGGTTGACATGAAACTATAGACGGATTAATATTAACACGTTCCTATGACACGTACATAGACACATATGTTATATGGTCATCTGGTCAAACGGTCAAGTGATACCAAAAAAGAAAACCAGAATCCATCAACTACAGACACTTCAAGCTGATGACCTTTTCGTTAATATCTCTACAGACCTTCTCGTTATCGCCTGTCTGGTCAGCTAACGGTCTCTTTGTCTGGACAGTGAGAGATTTTTCCCCCGTACTCTCGGAACTGACCGGATACTCACACTAGCAGTGGAGAGGGGGGGGGAGGAGGGGTTCGCGGAGAAGGCGAGATAATGGGAGGGGGGGTGCGGAGTAAATTAAAAGTGAATGCCGATAGAAAAAGATCTAAAACGAAAATCGATATCCGGCCATTAGTTCGGCCGAGGGGAACAAAACGGATAAAACAAAAATTCTTCAAGGGCCTGGCCCCTTACTTTCTCTTCCTTTCGAAATTTACTTCCGTTTGATTTACTTATAAGAAGTATAGTTATATCTAAGAATCCGAATTGATCATTTCCAGATAATTCGTTCTAATTACATCGTTTGAACCCTAATGTATTTATAAAGTATGTTTTATAAAGTTCTCATTAATCCTAAAGGGGCTCATCGGGGTTGATGAAGTATGGAATTCATCTGTTTCTATGACCTCGACATAAAAAGGAATTGGTAGTTAGCAAAAGCCCAGCCGCCTTTACCATCACAACTAGTTGGGTATCCACTTAATGCTGGGTGGACTTGTGGGACTATAACCTACATTCAGTAGGACCCGGAAAAAATTCCTTTGGTTCTCACCGAGGATCGAACCCAGGATTCTCAGGTCAACAGTCGAGTATCTACACCACTCAGCCACCTGTCCCGCTATGTTCTATAAATGTCCTATCATTTGTTTTACTAAACAGGAAGTGCAGTCTTACCTCAGAATGTGAACTTATAATCCGTTCAAGGAAGTCGTCAAAAATTTAAATTGTTTGAGTTCCGAATTAGTTATATTCTTTAATAAAAATCAAATCAATGAACAGATCCTTTACTGGATCCCGAGAAACTAGATTTTTTAAATATAAATAATAACTTCATTTAAACTGTTATTTTATTCAATAAATAAAAAGAAGGTAGAAAAGCTTAAAAAGATGCATGGGAAAATAATGGCCCAAATCATACGAGGTCATTTCAGTACAATGGGAAATCTTTTGTTGTGGTATATTTGTTGTATGTTGGCTACTGGCTACCAGATAAAAAAATACTTTAAAAAAGCGACTAAATAGATATAACACTCAGGGCTTCTTATTCCAAAGCATATTCGGATATAGTTGCGAAATTCAAAACGTGTGTTCGATCTTTTTGGCTCGTTCTCTTTTTGAAAGTATGCTGTAATTGATATTATACTTTGTGATTTAGATTGTTAAAAAGTGCCTAACTAAGTAATAACTAAGAGCAACAGCTCACAGTCAAATGTACAAAAATGTACCAACAGATAAAACCAGCATCACGGTGTTTATTTTCCCGCAAAAAGGTCTGGATATCGTCAGCTGCTGTTATCTTCACGCGACTTTTCAAATAGACCAATGACAACAGCAAACAATAATAGCAACAAAAACTTGTTAATGGACTATATGTGTGTGTGTGGGTGTGGGGGGGAGTAACTCTAGTTATAACAAAACATGAAAATAATAATAATGTTAAGAGCTTTTTTTTAGGGGGGGGGGGCGGGGAAGGAGAATGGGGTGGGGGCCGGAGAGAAGATAAACTATAAGAATTTAAAAAATAACCGATTAAATGTTACTGGATAGTCCATTATTGTAAGCTTTCTAACGTTCAACCTGGCGGATCCTCTCTTGTAATTTTTCGTGTGGCCCCAGGGCTAGTCCTTGAGATATTTGGGTGACCCCAGGGCTAGTCCTTGAGATATTTGGGTGACCCCAGGGCTAGTCCTTGAGATATTTGGGTGACCCCAGGGCTAGTCTTTGAGATATTTGGGTGACATCAGGGCTAGTCTTTGAGATAATTGGGTGACCCCAGGGCTAGTCCTTGAGATATTTGGGTGACATCAGGGCTAGTCCTTGAGATATTTGGGTGATCTCAGGGCTAGTCTTTGAGATATTCGGGTGACCTCAGGGCTAGTCCTTGAGACATTTGGGTGACCTATTAAAAAAGTACCTGTTAACGCCCTCTATCGCATCTGATTTGATAATTTTTTTTTAAACTGATAGATTGCACCATAAGCAGTTGCATAGTTTACCTATACATACGAACGACTACACTATTGATCCTAATTAAAGATATACACCGAAGAAAGATGAAAACAAGCAAAACACAAAATAGACGGAAAGTACAGTTAAATAAAAGCCTACAATTAAAAATAAGAAACAACTTTTGGGTCATGTGACGTGCTACTTTCTTTTCTAATGCCCAGATGATTAATGCTAACACGTGACACCAAAATCATGTTGACATTAGAATCAGACTTTGATGACGTTGGGCTACGTGCAATATCAAGTGGACAACCCTTTTATAAACTGACCCCACCTGATTGCGAGTGAGTCAATGGATTACTCACCAACACAGACATGTGCAGTTAACGCCCCAATACGCTAATTTGTCCTACTAGAGTGGGGTGGGGGTGGGTGGGCATGAAAAGACGGGTGGGGCAATGTCAATCACCCTCTTGTTGTTATTGTTTTTTTTTCAATCCGTCACAACTACATATTGGACTGAGCAGTCTCGGTACATACGTTCAAACACACACATACATGCATACACACTCTCTCACATACATACATATATACATACATACACACACACAAACATACATACATACATACATACATACATACATACATACATACAAACATACATACTTACTTCCTTACTTACATACATACATACATACATACATACATACATACACACAAATACATACACACATCCCTGTCAATGATTTCATATTTTAAACATATTTATAGAGCAATATATTTTCTTAACGTTCAAAGTCCACCTAGTGATAACAATTTACCATTCTAACATCTCTGCACTCCTCTCAATTCTCACCCCCCCCCCATTCCGCCATCTTGAAAACAAAACAAAAAATCAAAATATCATCGACTGTAATCGTCATCATCAATTTTTCCCTCTGCTCACGCCCACGTTTTCCTCAACTGTAAATTAAAAAAAAATCTTACTCATCCCCTCTTCAACCACTCTTCTATTTTATTTCAACCCCTCCCTCCCTACCTCTCTCACTCCCTCCCTCCCTCATCCTCTAGGTCACTGTGAACCTTATAAAAATGAAGTGCCCCGTAGTGACGCCACCACCCTAGCTCCCCCAGATAACTATGTTTAGACACTATTTTTTTTTTATTTTAAGGACCTGGCATGAGTAGTCCAGAAGAAGCTGGGAGGGGGGGGTGTTGGTGGGGGTGTGGGTTCAAGGGGGCAACGCCCGACTTTGCTAGATTAGTTCCGGGGGCTAGCGTTACACTGGCTGTCGGAGAAATTTGACCAGATCTCTTTTTAAAGTGGCCCCCTTTGTGACTCAACGGCTCTCAAACCATTGTTGGCAAAATGTTGGCAAAATGTTGGCAAAATGTTGGTAAAATGTTGGCAAAATGCGCATTGAAAAAAAAATATGTTCAGACTTTCCATAACGTCTAAGCTGAATTTCGCCAAGATACACAACAGATACTTCACGTCAAGATACACCACTGATACTTCACGTCAAAATACACCACTAATAATTCACGTCAAGATGCGCAAATGATACTTCAAACATTGCAGACATCACTGTTGAGAAGGCGGCTCCTAGCGAAAAGTGTGCAATTATGTAATAAATGTCAATGGGGGCTCTCTGCAACGCTCCATTCAATAAATTTATTTATTTATTTCAAATTTTCGATACACTTGTGCAACTGTTAACAAACAAAGGGGAAAAGTCAGTTGATAATTTAAAACACTTTAAATTTTGTATACACATTGTTAATTTATCAATAATAATTGAGACGACTTTGAGAGATTACATTTATGGCGGGGAGGAGGGGGGTGGGTGGGGTTGATGTTAGCTGTATCTGTATTAAGCTAATCATTGGCTCAAATCAAACCGACACAGCAAACGTACAATATCCTATCATCAAGTCTCGGGAAAAAAAAACGTTGTATATGATATTAATAGTGCCCGCCCGATCCCCCCCCCCCCCCGTAGCGTACCTAGGGAGGGGCGGAGGATACGGTTCATCCCTGAATGCACTGGAATGAGGCGACCTTTAAAAAAGTCTTCCTTGGTGCGCCAACTAATGACGCCACTGCCGACCCACTGCATCACTATAAGTAGTGTGTAAACGTTGTCAGAGCGGGGGTTCTATCTACATTGCTGCAACAATGCTTCTCCCCTCACCCACCCCTTTCTTCCCCACCATACCTGACAGGGACCCAGATGCAACTATGTCAGGTCAGTATCAAGTGGGACGTTAAACGAAAACAAGTATGATAACTTCTGTTTTAGACCTTTTTTTTTTCTGTAACAACAGGTCGAAAATGTTCACATGGATTCGTCTGTCTCTCTAGAGGGGAGAGGGTGTGTGTGTGTGTGTGTAGTCTCTCTATGAGGGGGAGAGGGTGTGTGTGTGTGTGTGTAGTCTCTCTATGAGGGGAGAGTGTGTGTGTGTGTGTAGTCTCTCTATGAGGGGAGAGTGTGTGTGTGTGTAGTCTCTCTATGAGGGGAGAGTGTGTGTGTGTGTTGTCTCTCTATGAGGGGAGAGTGTGTGTGTGTGTAGTCTCTCTATGAGGGGAGAGTGTGTGTGTGTGTAGTCTCTCTATGAGGGGAGAGTGTGTGTGTGTGTGTAGTCTCTCTATGAGGGGAGAGTGTGTGTGTGTGTTGTCTCTCTATGAGGGGAGAGTGTGTGTGTGTGTTGTCTCTCTATGAGGGGAGAGTGTGTGTGTGTGTTGTCTCTCTATGAGGGGAGAGTGTGTGTGTGTGTTGTCTCTCTATGAGGGGAGAGTGTGTGTGTGTGTTGTCTCTCTATGAGGGGAGAGTGTGTGTGTGTGTTGTGTCTCATGAGGGGAGAGTGGGTGTGTGTGTAGTCTCTCTATGAGGGGAGGAGAGTGTGTGTGTGTGTAGTCTCTCTATGATGGGAGAGTGTGTGTGTGTGTAGTCTCTCTATGAGGGGAGAGTGTGTGTGTGTGTAGTCTCTCTATGAGGGGAGATAGTGTGTGTGTGTAGTCTCTCTATGAGAGGAGAGTGTGTGTGTGTGTAGTCTCTCTATGAGGGGAGAGTGTGTGTGTGTGTGTGTGTGTAGTCTCTCTATGAGGGGAGAGTGTGTGTGTGTAGTCTCTCTATGAGGGGAGAGTGTGTGTGTGTGTTGTCTCTCTATGAGGGGAGAGTGTGTGTGTGTGTGTGTAGTCTCTCTATGAGGGGAGAGGGTGTGTGTGTGTGTGTGTAGTCTCTCTATGAGGGGAGAGTGTGTGTGTGTGTGTAGTCTCTCTATGAGGGGAGAGTGTGTGTGTGTGTAGTCTCTCTATGAGGGGAGAGTGTGTGTGTGTGTAGTCTCTCTATGAGGGGAGAGTGGTGTGTGTGTAGTCTCTCTATGAGGGGAGAGTGTGTGTGTGTGTAGTCTCTCTATGAGGGGAGTGTGTGTGTGTGTGTGTAGTCTCTCTATGAGGGGAGAGTGTGTGTGTGTGTAGTCTCTCTATGAGGGGAGAGTGGTGTGTGTGTAGTCTCTCTATGAGGGGAGAGGGTGTATGACATTAGACAAACCGATGGAGGTCAACAAGGACAGTTCAAATTAAGGTCATTGGGGGGGGACGACATTGATGCAACAATCTCAACCAGAACATGTACATTGGATTAGATGGTGCATTAAGACATGTAGGCGAAATAGGGGGATTATAAATAATCATTACATGCCCCCCTCCCCCCGGATGTAATGATTATATATATATATATATATATATGCACACGATGCAAGTCAGTTAAGTTAAAGTCCGGGGGATAGGAGACGGGAGGGGGGGGGGGAGTGATAGACACATTAAGAAGCCAGACTCGTCAGGTGAGGGAGCGGCGAAGGTTTAAAGGTGAAGGGAGTGCTTATTGGTCGTTCATTGTATGACTGCGTAGCTAGAACATTTCTTATTGATAGGCAGAGGAGTCAATCACCTTTGGACACCCCCCTCCCCCCCCCCCCTTTACTACCTAAGGGCCATCTTTCAAAAATGATTTTCGAATTAAATCTTGCGATAAGATAGTCTGGACCGGTATTTTAGCCCATGGCACCCGCATATCTCAGAAAGTCTCTGCCTGGGGCCCCGTGAAAAACTAAATAAAAAGCACTTTGACTAACAGCATAGTCTCGAATGAAATAATGTACCGCTTGTATGTGTTACACTTGGTCTAGGAATAATTTCATGTGTTGGAAATGTTCCCTGCATGTGTTGGAAATGTTCCCTGCATGTGTTGGAAATGTTCCCTGCATGTGTTTGAAATGTTCCCTTCTCGTTAGTTTGAGACTCGCTTTAATCCTCATTTTTCATTAGAACCCCACTTGTTCTTATTTAATAGGTGGATAAAAGGAGACACTATCTGGGGGCCCCGGTAGGCGGGGGGGGGGAGAGAGAGAGAGTATCGAAATGTTTAGTTTGGCTGAAAGGGTTGGTGGTGAGGGGGGGGGGAGTAGGAAACGAGAAAATTTGTGAGAGATACAGAAGACGAAAACGACAGAGAGATGAGAGCCACTAGGAAAAGTAAAGTGGGTGAGGGAGGGGGGTGGAGAATATTGGTCAGCTGTGTAAGCTGTTTCTCCCGACTTACCGATGAGTCAGTTTGTCATTGACGGACATGTCATGAAGGGTGTGGACATACATTATACAATGACACCAAAATCAAAAGATGTGAAGGCGGTAGATGGTTGGTAGATCAGCAGTCATGTTTATGTTTATGTTTTATTAAAATAGTTTGATGACATACGAGTTGGTGACGTGCTGTCATGCGCGTGGAGGCTCAAATCTTGTGTTAGTAAAATGATACAAAAAAAATGGAATTGTATACAGCGGCGTCGCGTGGGTATCGGCCGCCCAGGGCGGAAGACGATTTTGCCGCCCTCTCATTTAGGAATTTCAATTTAATCTATACATTTTGCCCCCCCCCCTAAAAAGTAATAAAAAGCGCCGCCCGGTGCAGACCGCACCCACCGCCCCCCCCCCGAGGTACGCCACTGATTGTATATTAAATTTGCAATAAGTGTACCAGTGATTCTCAAAGTGTTAGTCAAGGACTTAATTGTTTCGCGACAGAATATTAATTTAAAATTTACTTCGCGAAGATGTAACCGGTGTGTCCATAATTATAACTTTATTTCTATTTACAAAACTCAAAGTTAGTTAATGATAAAAATCAAACAAGCAAAATCTCTAGGTCCACTTAAAAAAATAATGAAAATTTACATTTTGGTCTCGAAATCAAAAACAGTTTTCTTTCGCAGAACTACAAAATTGATAGAAAATAATTGGAGAGCATTCTCACTGCAGTGGAGGTATATATATATATATATATATATATATATATATATATATATATATATATATTATTAAAGAAGTGAACGAAAGATACAGCCATTTAAAGATTTACAAAGATATAGAGAGCCAGATAAACAATCATAAGGATATGCAACAACAGACAGACAGATAGATATGCAGGCAGGCAACAGATAGATAGATAGATAGATAGATAGATAGATAGATAGATAGATAGATAGATAGATAGATAGATAGATAGATAGATAGATAGATAGATAGATAGATAGATAGATAGATAGATAGATTAGATTAGATTGGATTGGATTAGATCATCCAATCCTAAACCGTGTTGTCAACAATAATATTCTGCAGATTAACGCGAGCAGAAACAACGTTCGACCTCGCTTTTTAAGGTCAAGGACGTGACTTGCGTCAGTAGCAGATGACACACGAGTGTACAACCTGGTGTTGCTTACATTTTGAAAATACCACCCCATCCCACACGGATCCCATCCTCTGCCCTCCCCAACAACCCCCAACTACCTCTCTTTGATCCCCCCCCCAACACCCCTACCCCCACAAACAGATAAACCGATGAAAACAACAAAAAGAAAAACCAAGCCACTAGCACAGTGCACTCGGTGAACTGAAGTTTCTAGGTAACAACTAAGTCCAGGAGCTCTAGCCGAGCGTGGTCACGTGGTGGCGATTCGAGGTCTTATAAAACAAGCAATTAAGCCTGTTCCATTCTGGACACAGGACGTGTTAGCGCATTTTCATGTTATGTATCAGTACGTATGCTATCTTTCAGTAAATATTTGGAAATTTTGGAAATGTTTATAAATTCAATTGTGTAATGCATATATCTGTAAAAAATAAATTATAAAGACGTTTCTTTATATTTGAAAAAAAATTATTGTCTCTTAAATCTAACTACAAGTGGTTTGTGGTTACTGAAATAGGACTCATAATTGAAAACATTCGAAATTATAGTCATTTAATCGTCCGAAAACTCCGTCAATTGTTGCATAGCTCTGATACTTTCAATTAAACCTCAGAACACAAGCTTACTATTTCATTTGATGAGTTTCTTAATAAATCTTGGTGAAAACTACGTGCTGCAGTATATTTCGCACCAAATGAACGGGGCTATTGAACGTACAAGGTGTATATATATATAATATATAAGCCCCTTAGGAGCCCTGAAGCCCGGCCCTCAGAGGTCCTATTGCAAAATAAACTTTGATGTGGTGATTTCGGTAGGCCAAGACCTACAGCAAAATGATATATACATCATGGGTTCATTAGACCTATGGTTATAGCAGATCTAGGGTGTACACGGACGGACAGACAAAACGGGGACAATAGAGCATTTTTTTTCGAAAATGCTCTAAAAACGAATGGATGATATTTTACAGTGTGTACTTGTGTGTGCGTGTATTTTTACGTGTTTGTGTGTTGGAAGTCTCTGTAAAGATGAGATGAGATCTCTGAGATCCTACAAACTCCCTAATGAACGATAGAGTATTGGCCATGGGCATGGAAACACAACATGGAGATATAGCGGGGGGGGGGGGGAGACCTGAAATATCCATTGGTCCTCACCGGAGATCAAACCAGGGACCGTCGTGTCGACAGTCGAGCGCTTTACCACTCGACCATCCCGGATTTTTTTTTACAGTGTGTAAGGATGAGATGAAATCTCCTACAAACCACTCATGGGACGGTTGCTATGGTGACCTTCTTTCATCCTCGCCATAAGCCGGACAGTGCAATGACCATGGGAGATATATCGGGAACTTGAGACAAGACCTGGCACATTTCCGTGGTTCACACCTCAGATCGAATCAGGTACCTTCAGTTCGACCGACTGTCGAGCGCTTTACCATCCGTCCCCGAATCCGTTCCAGTGACGGCGTTCATCTGTGGGTGAAAGTTAATTTAAATTTTCTATAGTGATTTAGTCATAGAGGTCTTTATGTTTGTGAACGAAAATACGACTGATTGTACTCAGTGCCGCCGAGAAGGAGGTGGTGGGGGTGGGGCAAATGTCCAGGAGCCAGGCGAGTTTTAGGGGCCCGGAATGAGCTGGCCAATCAACTTTCGAAAATATTATTATCAGCACTGAAGGGGGAGGGGGGCGTGACAGCCCTGCCCAGGGGCCAGAAATTTTTGTCGGTAGGCCTGATTGTACTTTTTGCCGTTCTTCGGTACCCGGGTGCCCAAGGCAGGGATTTCCATGACTGATAAGGGGGGGGAGGGGCCCTGAGCGAAAATATGTAACAGCTTCCTCAGCATAAGTGGTGCCCTAATAATCCAATTAAAAACAGCAAATCCGGGTTGGTCTATAAATAGATCTGGATAATAATTAAATGTAGATGTAAAAAGGGGGAAGTACTCAAAGATAATTAAATAGAGCCATCACACACAAAAAAAAATTATTACTGTAACAACAAGGAAGAAGACTACGGGGAACATCTATTTTGAACCTCGATTTAATTATTCTCACCTCGTTTAGTAGGTCATCGGATAATAGCTGAGTTAGATCGGACAGACTGTAATTATTGTATAATTTTACACCATCATAATTATCATTATATTAATAAAATCCTGACTACAGCTACCTTGATAAAGTCAACATTATTTATTTATGTATTTATTTAGAAGTTGGTAATTCTAGTCTGAGAATTTATTTTCGTCCAACCTTGTTAGGCGAGGGACATATTTATTATTTAAGTCCAGAACCGTTCTTCATGAGAGGCAAAATTAGCAGCCCCCTCTCCCCTTTATTCATATGGCCCCTTCTGCCAAAAAAAAAAAAAGAGAGAGAAAAAGCAAAAGAACCTTCCAGTGGTTGCAAATAAATCGTAACTAAAGCTCGGAAGCTAAGAGGGCACTAGCAAACACAATCTCCTTTTTCTAGAAAGAAAAAGCTTCTCAAAGCAGGGCCGCGGCCCCCCTAGGGCCGGCCGTGGACGGGCCGGGTGGGTTGGCCGAATTTCGGAAAATTATAAATTTAAGCAATCTAAACCAAAAAAAAAAAATAGGGAAGGGGGCGCGACTTATTGATTGGCGTTCCAAGGGGGCCGTGACTTCAAAAAGTTTGAGAAGCACTGGTCTAGACACTAGAGCATTCAAATAAATCTCATTTTATTTTTTACCAGGGCTCCGAAGACTTTAAGAACGGTACTGATTGTGTCGGTTGTGGTTATTTCAAATTATGTCACATCTAAGAGGAAGTTACTTTATTATTTCTATACATAGCCACCAATGGAATACTAAATATCAGTCACGTGTACTTCAGTTGTACGGAGTACAATAATTAAAAACAATAACATTCAAAAAAGAGAGAGAGAGAGAGAGAGAGAGAGAGAGAGAGAGAGAGAGAGAGAGAGAGAGAGAAAGAGAAACAAAGAGGAAAGTTAAACTAAAACAGGTCAGTCGGTGCCCCCCCTCTCTCCTTCCCCTTCCTGTTTAAATCATAAATCATACACAACCCCCCCCCCCCCCACCATCATAACCCAGATGAAAGGAACCATCGGTTCAAGTGGTTTTAATTGTTTGTTTTTTTCCCCCCCTGGCAACAGCTTGAGACTCAGTGTATTGCTAGAGGTCATATTGCCTTGACGTCACGTCAGTACATTGTGGAGGTGGAGGGAAGGTAGGGATTTGAACACTGACTGTAGGAAGGTAATGTTGGTGGAGGGTGGGGTGGGAGGGGGGGACGTAAAAAAAAAAATTAGAAACTATTAGAAAAAAAGAACATAAGGTTAGATTTCGGATTTGTTTAGACCTGAAATGGTTGTGGTGTGTGTGTCTGTGTGTGTTTGTATGTGTGTGTGTGTGTGTGTGTGTGTCTGTGTCTGTTTGTATGTTAGAGTGGGCGAGTGAAGGGAGAGGGTTGGGGGGGGGGTTGAGTGTCTAGATAGGCTTGTTTTACTTTGACGTCATAAGGTAAACTGGTATGTTGTACGCAAAACACAAAACACACACACACACACACACACACAAATTGTAGCAGTTGAATAATTAGTAGGTCGCTGTGACAGGTGCTGCAGGAATTCGATTTACGTGAACGGTTTTAGTTCCTTAGGATCGAATCCTAGTTTGTGGGTGGGGGTTGATAAGGGGGGGGGTGAGGAAGGGGTTGATAGCTTGACTACATTTTTTGTTTTTATTAAAATTTAAGACCTAAATATATTGTGTACGCCTAAATAGTGAATGGCGTTCCGGGTTTAAGCGCGTGAAGACAGCGAGGTGTGAGCGTGAAGACAGCGAGGTGTGAGCGTATTTGAACTGAAGGCAACCGGCAGTGAAAGGCTGTCAAGCGTGAATTACTGGAGGTTTTTTTTTTTATTATTATTATTTGTTATTGTTGTTGATGCTGAAGATGATGGTGTTATTGTTACTGAGGAGAACAACCTTGCCCTGGTTCATGAGTACTTTTTTCGGTCTAGTACTCACGTTCTGCGGATAGCTCAGCGCGAATCCGAACTAATGACTATAGCAGAAGTCGTAGATCGTTAGAGAATATGGGTTGGGTGAGTGACAGTGTTGGGGGGTGGGTGGGGTGAGAGTGATTTTACTCCCCTCCCCTGAGACAGACAAAAAAAAAACGTAAGAAAGAATGCATTGTGTTTTATCAATGATTTTTTTTTGGTTGCGTATGGGCATGGGTGGGCTTACTTTTTTAATCGTGGGCCACAGTGGTTCTTGAATTTTGACAGAAGGGCCGCATAACACGAAAACGGACGGTGATTTTATAAAAAAAACTAACATATGGGCGAGGATCGAACGGGTGTGTGGGGGGGGGGAGGGAACGGAGGGTCGTAGTGGCCCCAGGGCTATACATGATGAGGGTACACAGTCAGACTTCTTGAGCACCCATTCAACATTGCAACGGAGCGGCTGCTCTCATGAGAGCACATAACAGGCTACATCTTGAGACATTTTTTGTTTCTCTCAAAATGATGACGATGTACACAAAATGTCACTAATAACTTTCTTAAGGAAACATTCTCTATCCAAAAAACGGATGAAAAGGAACGTGGGTAGGGGGGTGAAGGGCAGATTGTCTCCTCAATATTACAGTTGAGATACCAAAGTGATATACATGTAATCTTTTTACAAGCTAGTAAATGACGTAAAATCTACCATCCAAAAAAAACAACAGACGTCACGATGACGTCAATTCTACCGTTTACATATACCACGTCAATGTGACGTCAATCTCCTCCAAACATGTGTTCATCACACTTCATTAATTCTAGCCCACACAGACCCCCCCCCCCGGTCCCCACACCCCCATACATACACATTCACAGGTATTCCCCCCCCCCCTCCACTCTACTCTTTTGTTTATTTACAATCAGGTCGCATATTGAATGCTTCAGAATTGGTTCCCCCCCCCCCTTTTCTCTTCCCTCACACATAGACACACACTAACGCACACATACAGACAGGCACACAGTGACAATAATCATCGCTCCAAATAACAATGACTATTTTACCAATCTCATTTCACATTCACAGACAAACACACACACAAACACACACACACAGTGACATACGCACACACATACACTAACCTACACACACACACACACCAGGGCCTCCAATTTGGATAACTTATATCAATTTCCTTTTACATTTTTTGAACCATCTCGATAGTATAAAGTAATACACAATATTGACCAGTGAATATTTTATTTACTTTTGTTATGCAATTTTGATTATTAGCCATATATATATATCGAAAGTAAAGAATGAATACAACAGTATTCCAGTTTAAAATACAACCCTGAAAAAAATCGGATCTCCCCGAAACCAAAAAATAACCTAGCCTACCGATCGAGCCTAAGGGGATATAACTTTATGCAAAGGTTTTGCAGGGTACAGCTAGTATATATATATATATATATATATATATATATATATATATATATATATATATATATATATATATATATATATATATATATATATAATTTCATAGAAAATATAATTATGAATAATTTTGCTGCAAAAAATTTTTCAGCCTTGTTTTGCAAATATTTCACATCGGCCATACAAACAATGACTCAAAATCGAAGTATTAATAAGGAAGGTGGGAGGTGTTGGAGAGAGGAGGGGGAGGGGGGATTATGTACGTTATGTTCTATTAGCTATACATCAACAGAGGCGGATCTGGACATAACTTCATGGAGGCAGGCCCCGGTGTATGTGCATTTATCCTTGATTTCCATAATCCACTCCCCTATTATCAACATTTTTACTCGCATACATAGACTCCCACACACTCATACACACACACACACATTTTCTGACACACCAAAACACAAACACACACACACACACTCATACACACACACACACATTTTCTGACACACCAAAACACAAACACACACACACACTCATATACACACACACACAAATTTTCTGACACACCAAAACACAAACACACACACACACACACACGCATTGTGCTCACTATCCAGCATTGTAACTCACTCACGCACCGGCTCACTCTCATTTCTATAAAATTTACTCTCGACCTAGGCCGACAGTCAAACATCCAGCCACACACACACACACACGCGCGCGCGCACACATTCTCCTCCCACCACAACCCCTATAAGTGAACGTTCGATCCAATTTCTTGACGTCACAGTCGTTTCCCTCTTCTTCCTCTTCCTTCCCACCCATTTATATATATATATATACATATAAATATAAATAATATATATATATATAAATAAAAATTTGACCTTTGCCCTTATAAGGTAAAAACAAATGTAGTTGGGCTTAACGGTTTTTTTTTTTAATTTATTTTTCGTTTTTTTTTTTTAACTTGAAAATGTGCAAACTCATTTCACACGACAAAAGTTCAGACCAGTCTTTACACTGTGTACAAAAGTAAATATAAAGTCAATCGACTAACATTGAATACATGCCATGATACGGCGATGTTTGTTCTGTTGTCTTTTTTTTCTTTTTTGCTATTTTAAAGATAAATAGGTGAATAAGAAATAAAGACGTACAATTGACGTATATGAAAAAAAAAACGGCGAGAGACTGTGTGCTAAGAATAGTAACATGACCCACATTTGTAACGCACACATAAACGCTAAAGGAATTTAATGACGTCACAGGCAAACAGTTAGGGGAAAAAAACTGGGGGGGGGGGGAGGGGGCAGCAGCAAGGGAAGGGGAAGGATAGGTCGAAAGCTTTAAAAAAAAAAACTAGATGGCGGCAGCTCGTCACAGGATAGAGAGGGGGGGGGGGGGAATAAGGCACGTCTATTTAAAAGTGATTTTTCTTTTTTGGTTTTTACCATTTTTTTTATGTCAGGTCCAAAAGGAAATGGCGGTGAGCAAGAGAAGGGTGAGTGTGGGGGGGAGGGGGGGGAGGTTGTATTTTTTTTTTAAACTTGTGATCGGTTAAAACTACGTAAAGGAAGTCGTCATCGAATGTTTGCACTTATTTCAACCGGAGAAGAGGGAGGGGGAGGGAGGAGGTGGGGGCGTTTGGGTTGGGGGAGGAGTTTGGGGGTGGGGAGGGGAGAGTGACCTTCTTGATGGAATGTTTACTAACTGGGCGGAACCCACACAGTTGAAATCTCGCATCCCTTGTCCCACACATGTTGCAATGGCAAAAAAAAAAACCACAATAGATATAATATGTATGTCACTATGTATGTGTGTGTGTGTGTGTGTGTGTGTGTGTATTGATATAGTTATGGATACAGACTGACAGAAACATAGACAGATGAGATTTTTGTTTTTGTATTGATTGAACGACAGAACAAATAAAGATAACTATCTAGTATAAAAACAGACAAATAGTAAGTAAGAACGAGATGGATAAAGTTTCGACCTTGCGTATCAAAAAGCCATGGTTAAACATACATGTTTCATTGCCGTTTGTTGGAAGGGCGGCAGACAGTAAAATGCCACTACTTATTGGGTTTCATCATGTCAGAAGGGGTGAATGCCACTACTCATTTGATTTCATCATGTGAGAAGGGCGACAGACAGTGAATGCCACTACTTATTGGGTTTCATCATGTGAGAAGGGCGGCAGACAGTGAATGCCACTACTTATTGGGTTTCATCATGTGAGAAGGGCGACAGACAGTGAATGCCACTACTTATTGGCTTTCATCATGTGAGAAGGGCGGCAGACAGTGAATGCCACTACTTATTGGCTTTCATCATGTGAGAAGGGCGACAGACAGTGAATGCCACTACTTATTGGGTTTCATCATGTGAGAAGGGCGGCAGACAGTGAATGCCACTACTTATTGGGTTTCATCATGTGAGAAGGGCGGCAGACAGTGAATGCCACTACTTATTGGGTTACATCATGTAAGAAGGGCGGCAGAAAGTTCTTTCTGATGAATGATAGAAGTGATAAATAAAGTCATTGCTTTGGCAGCTATGATTTGTTGTCCTGTTTGTCAATCTCTCTAAATATCCAATCAGCGATAACATTTCTAGTCTTACAAACACACATACAAAATATTACACAACATAATGACAATTCATGTATCAAGTTTGATCAC
>JAGDYQ010000021.1:3390017-3430147 GCA_021962125.1 Bulinus truncatus
GTTACGTATTGCTGCCACTGGTGCAAAATATCGCAACTTTACCTTTATTGTGCATTGCACTGTTCGAAAACGTATTCATACACAGTACATGCAGTTGACAAAAAAATAATAACTGGTCTGGATATTTGACGCTGCCCGATAATAAAACGTTCGGATAAAACGACGTTCTAGCTTGGTATTTTGATCACGATACTTTTCGTTTTGAATCAGTCTATTGTCACTCTGCACTTCTGAATCATAACTGTTTATAGATTGCCAAGATAAAAGAAAAATAGAATGTGAAAATTACTTCCAGTCATGAGTTTTGAAACTGAATTTAAATAAACTAATAGCAATTTGATTTTTTTTTTTAATATTTTGAAAATCGTTTTTTTTTTACGTATTTTTGCTACAAAATTAACATGTGTCATATAGATTTATTTCAGTTGCACCAAGTTAACCTTTTCAGCGTATGACGAAATCTTCACATCTTCCACCATTAACCTACATATTTATCTTTGTTTATGATCAAAAACATTTCCCGATCCACTAACTGCTTCCTAGACATTTAGGTGCGACCAGCTTTCTACCTACTGGAGATTAGGAAAATATATAACACAACATAGTTTCCTGTTTCTAAATAGTTACAAATTAATCACCAACAGCCAGGGCCGCTTTATCATATAGGCACAGTAGGCACTGTGCCTAAGACCTACGGACTTTTCAAAAGGCCTACGAAAGCTAGAATGGCAAAAAAAAGTGCCGGTGCATTCTTGAAAAATATTTAAAAAATGAGATCGGAGAGGGCCTACGACTTTGAAAGTGCCTAGGGCCTACGATGACATTAAAACGACCCTGCCAACAGCAGTATACATATAGTAATATTTTTATTTAAGTCTTTTCTGAAGTTTCTTTCAAGTTAGTGAATGAAACGGTACGTCTTTGTGAATTAATAAGTTTATTCGTAAAGATAAAAATATAAAATAAATGTGTTTATTTACAAAGAAATAGAAACTAGTTTGTAGACTTAAAAGGATTTAAGTTGTGACAATCTTTCCCATTACATTTAATTTTCCCAGTAAAAGATTCACTCGATAAAGCAAATAATCTACTATAAGTAAGTTAGTGGTTTAAGTAGCCTTTGAACTGTTTAGTATAATAATTAGATTCTTACAAACAAGTCTTCTCAGTAAAAGGTTTCCTCGAATAATATGGCTAATGACGTCATTGTTCACTGTAAAACAACACAATCAGACTTCAAAAGGGGCGGGGGGTGTCATTTAAATATAGATTTTATTTACACACGATTGTGTGTACTCTCTTAACAAAGGTTTCGAAATGAATCAGGGTTCATGTCTTCTACGAGTGTGAAACATCAACTACGTCACAATGATGTATTGCAAGGAGGTTGAATTACTGGAGGCGGCATGACGTCACTGTGCTGAAACCAGTGGGCGTTGCCTATCGCCGCCATGTTCGACTCAAAACATTGGTAGCTGTGTAGTGTGTATGTTATATTATTGTACTATTTTGAACGTTATAAAACACTGTGTTATAACTTTTTAAAAAGTAATAAATGCCCTCTTGTTTGCCGTACGATTGTAAAAATGCCAACGACGACAAGAAAACGGGACAGGTTTCATCAGTTAGTCACGATAATGAATAATGCTAATTAGGGTTAATTTGTTTGTGCTAATACTGTTGCTGTAAAGCAGTGCTGTTGTGATAAGCAATAAACATCTAGATGATGACACAATGCCGTTGGCAAAATGAGAGCCTAACGTTTATGATTGTTGCCGTCAATGGTTCATTGCCTGTTGGCTATGCTTTAATCGATGGATTAGGTGGCATTTAGAGAATGAAACAAAATGTACCAGAATGTCCCACAATGTACCACAATGAAACGGAATGTACCAGAATGTCCCACAATATCCCACAATGTACCACAATGTACCACAATGTACCACAATGAAACAGAATGTACCAGAATGTCCCACAATATCCCACAATGTACCACAATGTACCACAATGTCCCACAAAGTAGACAGAGAGTTTCAAAAGCATTGACCCTATGCAATAAGTATATGTCGAGGATCGGACAAGATCAGATTTTTATAGAAATTCAAAGTGGAAAAGGGAGGGGAGGCATTAGATAATTGGGTGGCCCCACAGATAGTCTTTGAGGTATTTGGATTACCCCAGGGCTATTCTTTGAGGTATTTGGATGACCCCGGGGCTATTCTTTGAGGCATTTGGATGACCCCAGGGATAATCTTTGAGGTATTTGGGTGACCCCAGAGCTAATCTTTGAGGTATTTGGGTGACCCCAGGGCTAGTCTTTGAGGTAATTGGGTGACCACAGGCCTTGTCTTTGAGGTAGTAGGATGACCTCAGGACCATTCTTTGAGGTATTTAGGGTGACCTAATGACTAATCTCTGATGTGTATGAGTGGCCTAGAAAAAGGAACCGGTAGTCGCCCTTAATCGCATCTAATTAGGCAGAAAAAAAATTTCAACTAAAAAGGGAGCCCCCCTTGGCAGCGGGCTCCCCAGGCGGTCACCTAGCTTGACCATCAACCAGGGACAGCTCTGTTAATACAAACCACTTACAGCCACAGACAAACAGATTTCTAAACGTAAAAAATAAAAACAAGCTATTAAGCCTGTTCCATTCTGGACACAGGACGTGTTAGCGCATTTTCGTGTTATGTATCAATACGTTTGTTAGCTTTCAGTAAATATTTGTAAATTTTGGAAATGTTTATAAATTCAATTGTGTAATGCATATATCTGTAAAAAAATATTATAAAGACGTTTCTTTATATTTGAAAAAAAATTATTGTCTCTTAAATCTAACTACAAGTGGTTTGTGGTTACTGAAATAGGACTCATAATTGAAAACATTCGAAATTATAGTCATTTAATCGTCCGAAAACTCCGTCAATTGTTGCATAGCTCTGATACTTTCAATTAAACTCAGAACACAAGCTTACTATTTCATTTGATGAGTTTCTTAATAAATCTTGGTGAAACTACCTGCTGCAGTATTTTGCACCAAATGAATGGGTTATTGAACGTACAAGGTGTATATATAATATATAAGCCCCTTAGGAGCCCTGAAGCCCGGCCCTCAGAGGTCCTATCGCGAAATGAACTTTTGATGTACACATGGCAGGCAAAGACCTACAAAATGATATATACATCATGGGTCTAGGACTTATAGTTGCTGAGATATAGGGCGCTCCTTTATTAATATAGCTTATATCGTAAAAAACGGTACTTTATAAGCCCCCTTTTACGGCCCTCAGAGGTCAGATCGCGAAATGAACTTTTGCTGCACACATGGCAGGCCAAGACCTACAAAATGATATATACATCATGGGTCTAGGACTTATGGTTGTTGAGATCTAGGGTGATGACAGACAGACAGACAGGCAAAACGGGGACAATAGAGCATTTTTTTTTTCGAAAATGCTCTAAAAATCTGCGTCACTGCTGACCAATTTGAGCATCTTCCCCTGTTTTCAGATCCGCCGCTGATAGTCATATATGTTGTTCTCCTCTCCCCTTAGTTTCTTTACTTCCTCATCAACACATGGCACATTATAAAATAAACACAACCAAAGGAATGTTTTCTTCGTATTGTTTACACATGTCTTGAACATTCCAAATTATCGCAACGTCTATCAAGACAACAAAAAAAAATGAAGTGTGGATGACGCTGCAGGTCCGTCGATAAAAAATTGAAGGATCCTTTGATGGGGCCCTTGGTGACATCTGATAAATCACGGCGCCCACCGCTTCCGACAGCTAAGTCATGTTATAGTGTATCATTGAACGCAATGGCCCCCCCCCACATTAAAAATCAAACAGGTCAATTGACAGCTGTCTAGGTTAAAACCCCATCATGGCTGCCTGCATAGGCGTAAATAGGATGGGGGAAGGGGGATTCAAAGTCGAAAATCCCTTCTGGCCCCAGCTTGAGGGGGCCCCTAAATTTTTTAAATAATCAAAATTAAGTACATTATCTCATGTTATGGTGTCGAATGTCGAAATGCAGGGCCCCCAAAGAGGCCAAGCCTCCCCCGGGCCCCCAAATCCCTAGGTTCGGCACTGGCTCATTTTAGTTCTAGAAGATATCTGAAAAAAAAAACAATTGGCTCATGATTTTTTTTTTAAATTTTTTTTTAACGCCGCCATTGCCAGCATGGTAGGGTGTAGTGTGCCTACCACACCAGCATTGTTGGCGACGCTGATGCACGTCTGCCATCCCTACAGCGCGGCGGGGTGAGTGTGCCCGCTATCATCTCCAGGGATGGCAGAAAGATGGGTTTTAATCCTTGCCCAAACTGGTCAGACCAGCAGAGATACGGAGAACAGAGATAATGAGAACAGAGATAATGAGAACAGAGATAAGGAGAACAGAGATAAGGAGAGCAGCGATAATGAGAACAGAGATAATGAGAACAGAGATAAGGAGAACAGAGATAAACAACGCACTGCTGAACAGAGTCAATGAAAACTATACACGATTTAAGAAAGAGTCAATTTGGTGTGAGCGCATGAATGAATGAACTCACTTGGTGAGTACGGAGGTACTTGGTACATCCCAGCAAATCTTTAAATCTAAACTTCGTTGTAATATTTCCTAGCCTACATCATTTAACTGTATTATGAAAATGCATACATTGCAAATTAGAAAACATGTTACAGGCAATGTGCATAATACGTCATTCTATAGAAAGCCAAAAGCTTTTTTTGTGTTTTTTGCTTCATAGGTTTGATGTTTGAAGTCCCTGTAAGGATGAGATGAAATCTCTTAGATCTTATAAACCACTAATGGGACAGTTTTCGCAGTGCCCTTCTTTCATCCCCACCATAGCCGACAGTGCGATGGCCATGGAGGCACCACGGTAGAACTTGGTACTACCAGAGATCGAACCCGGTAACTTCAGGTCGACAGTTGAGCGCTTTACCGCACGACCATCTATCCCCATCATAGGTTTGCTTGAAATTTCTATTTATTTGTTGTTCTTTATTTTAGTGTTTTTAGAAAACTTCGTTAATTTTTTTTTTACATCCATCACTACAACTGTATACAATGCACAAATGTTGAATTAACATACCCTGACTATTGCTACCTTGTAATACGTCACCACTGAATTTCATACTTTAGCATGACTATTACATGACTATTACATGACTATTACTTGACTATTACATGACTATTACATGATTATTACATACACTGCCGGTCACATTAAATATAAGCTTCTTATAACGATATACACATGCAGGGCCCGCAGGGTTGCAGGGCTCGCATGCTTGCATGGTTCGCACGTAAATTTATTTCAGCAACAATTTCTTGGTGAACCAGGAAACAGCTGGGCACCTGGAATGAACGTTACGTTCTTGTCTACTTTATACATTTGACCTATGAATTACTTTTTTTTTCTTTTTTTTTTCCCCGGACTAAACTCTCGACTCGACTGTTCCACACGTGGGTCTTCTTTATCACCGGGTCAAATGTCGTCCTGGATGAGGCATTGTCTTAGTGACGTGACCCCCCCCCCCACTCTCTCGAGGGAGGTCATTGGGGGGAATGACCTAGAAAGGCGGGTAAAATTAACGCAGAATGTAGCGCAGGTCCAAGGGGGTGGTTGTGGGTTGGGGACAAGCCCCAGTGGCTGGTCAGTCAAATTTAGCCGTGATGACTGTAACAATATTTCACAACAAAGACGTATAGTATTAAAAAAAATCAAGTTTCTGGAAATTTTTCTTCACGTTGGTAAAACTGCTCATATTGGGGTCGAAACAACAGTCAAAACAAAAACAATATATATATATATATATATATATATATATATATATATATATATATATATATATGTACTTGCCATATGTCCCGGTTTCGCCAGGACAGTCCCGGATATACTGGGTTGTCCCGGTGTCCCGCCCGGTTGTTGAAATTGTCGCGGTTTAGATTCAGGGCACAGTTTCTTGGAAATAATTGTGTAAAATTATTAGATCAGAGAATGATTAATCTGCTCTTGTGTGATCAGTAACATTTTGGTAAGTAACACAGTAATACAAATTTACAAAAGTGAAAAATACGAGTGGTACAACAAGTCGAAAACTGTTTTGTTTTGTAAAAATATCATGTTTGTGTACCATTATGAATAAAATAAAAAAGATTATCTATTCTATATTTTAAGTGTTTTTTACAGTACTGTTTTCATACTCCCCCCCCCCCCCTCGAAACCGACATCCCTAAACCTAAAGTAAAAAAGACAGAACTGTCCCGGTTGGTCCGTGAAAAAATATGGCAACCCTACATATATACAATGACAAAACCGTTCACTGAACCATTTAAAACTGGCTAATTCCTCATGTAAATATAGCCCCTGGTCATGGGCGCAATCGATATACGGGTCGTGCGGGTCCGGATCCTACCAAAATTTGGGGTCAGACATACCAATTTTCATCTTACCTAATATTTTGGACCCTACCAACTTTAACAAACTGGTTGCGCCCTTGCCCCTGGTCAACCCATTCTCAAACATTTCTTGGTAAAACACACATTGATTCTGGAGTTCTTTTAACCCGGATAATCTTTTATTGTGTAAGTGGAGGATCGTGGAGAGGGGGGGGGGGTACAATAATATGGAGAGCAAGACAACTGAAGTTGACCCGGTAGACATGAAATTATAGACTGATTAATATTAACACGTTCCTATGACACGTACATACACACATATGTTATATGGTCATCTGGTCAATCGGTCAAGTGATACAAAAAAAACCCAGAATCCATCGACTACAGACACTTCAAGCTGATGACCTTTTCGGTAATATCTCTACAGACCTTCTCGTTATCGCCTGTCTGGTCAGCTAACGGTCTCTTTGTCTGGACAGTGAGAGATTTTTCGCCTGTACTCTCGGAACTGACCGGATACTCACACTAGCAGTGGAGGGGGAGGGGGTCGCGGAGAAGGCGAGATAATGGGGGTGGGGGGGTGCGGAGTAAATTAAAAGTGAATGCCGATAGAAAAAGATCTAAAACGAAAATCAATATCCGGCCATTAGTTCGGCCGAGGGGAACAAAACGGATAAAACCAAAATTCTTCAAGGGCCTAGGCCATGACTGTCATTTTCTTTCGAAATTTACTTCCATTTGATTTACTTATAAGAAGTATAGTGATATCTAAGAATCCGACTAGATCAGTTCCAGATAATTTGTTCTAATTACATCGTCTGAACCCTAATGTATTTATAAAGTATGTTTTATAAAGTTCCCACTAACCCTAAAGGGTTAGATCGGGGTAGATGAAGTGTAGAATTTATCTGTGAGCTCGGCATATGAAGGGATTGTGTGGTTAGCATAAAGCCCAGCCGCCTTTACCATCACAACTTAATGCTGGGTGGACTTGTGGGACTATAACCTACATTCAGTAGGACCTGGAAAAAATTCCATTGGTTCTCACCGAGGATCGAACCCAGGATTCTCAGGTCAACAGTCGAGCATTCACACCACTCAGCCACCTGTCCCGCTATGTTCTATAAATGTCCAATCATTTGTTTTACTAAACAGGAAGTGCAGTCTTACCTCAGAATGTGAACTTATAATCATTTCAAGGAAGTCGTCAAAAAATTAAAATGTTTGAGTTCCGAATTAGTTCTATTATTAAATAAAAAATCAAATAAATGAACAGATCCTTTACTAGATCCCGAGAAACGAAAATTTTAAAATATAAATAATAATTTCATTTAAACTGTTATTATATTCAATAAATGAATAGCAGGTAGAAAATCTTAAAAAGATGTATGGGGAAAATAATGGCCCAAATCATACGAGGTCATTTCAGTACAATGGTAAATGTTTCGTTGTGGTATATTAGTTGTATGATAGATACAAGATAAAAATAAATACTTTAAAAAAGCGACTAAACAGATATAACACTCAGGGCTTCTTATTACAAAGCATATTCGGATATAGTTGCGAAATTCAAAACGTGTGTTCGGTTTTCAAGTTATTCGATCTTTTTGGCTCGTTCTCTTTTTTGAAAGTATGCTGTAATTATACTTTGTGATTTAGATTTTTTTTAAAAAGTGCCTAACTAAGTAATCACTAAGTCAAATGTACCAATTGTACCAACAGATAAAACCAGCATTACGGTGTTTATTTTCCCGCAAAAGGTCTGGATAATGTCGGCTGCTGTTATCTTCACGTGATTTTTCAAATAGACAAATGACAACAACAAACAATAATAGCAACAAAAACTTGTTAATGGACTGTAGGTGTGTGTGTGGGGGGGGGAGTAACTCTAGTTATAACAAAACATGAAAATAATAATAATGTTAAGAGCTTTTTTTTGGGGTGGGGGTGGGGGAGGGAAGGAGAATGGGGTGGGGGGCCGGAGAGAAGATAAACTGTAAGAATTTGAAAAAATAACCGATTAAATGTTACTGGATAGTCCATTATTGTAAGCTTTCTAACGTTCAACCTGACGGATCCTTTCTTGTAATTTTTCGTGTCGCCCCAGGGCTAGTCTTTGAGATATTTGGGTGACATCAGGGATAGTCTTTGAGATATTTGGGTGACATCAGGGCTAGTCTTTGAGATATTTGGGTGACCCCAGGGCTAGTCCTTGAGATATTTGGGTGACCCCAGGGCTAGTCTTTGAGATATTTGGGTGACATCGGGGATAGTCTTTGAGATATTTGGGTGACATCAGGGCTAGTCTTTGGGGTATTTGGGTGACCCCAGGGCTAGTCCTTGAGATATTTGGGTGACCTCAGGGCTAGTCCTTGAGACATTTGGGTGACCTATTAAAAAGTACCTGTTAACGCCCTCTATCGCATCTGATTTGATATTTTTTTTTAATCTGATAGTTTGCACCATAAGCAGTTGCACAGTTAACCTGTACATACGAACGGCTGCGATATTGATCCTAATTAAAGTGATACACCGATGAAAGATGAAAACAAGCAAAACACAAAAGAGACGGAAAGTACAGTTAAATAAAAGCCTAGAATAAAAAAAAAAAGGAAACAACTTTTGGGTCATGTGACGTGCTACTTTCTTTTCTAATGCCCAGATGATTAATGCTAACACGTGACACCAAAATCATGTTGACATTAGAATCAAGACTTTGATGACGATGGGCTACGTGCAATATCAAGTGGACAACCCTTTTTATAAACTGACCCCACCTGATTGCGAGTGAGTCAATGGATTACTCACTAACACAGACATATGCAGTTAACGCCCCAATACGCTAATTCGTCATAATAATAGTTGTAGAGGGTGGGCATGAAAAGACGGGTGGGGCAATGTCTGTCCCCCCCCCTTTGTTGTTATTGTTTTTCCATTCCGTCACAACTACATATTGGACTGAGCAGTCCCGGTACATACGTTCAAACACACACATACACGCATACACACTCTCTCACATACATAGATACATACAAACATACAGTCTCACATACATACATACACACACACTATCTCACATATATACATACATACATACATACATACACTCTCAAGTTCAAAGTCCACCTAGTGATAACAATTACCATTCTAACATCTCTGCACTCCTCTCAATTCTCAACCCCCCCCCCATTCCGCCATTGTGAAAACAAAACAAAAATCAAAACATCATCGACTTAATCGTCATCATCAATTTTCTCTCTGCTCACGCCCACGTTTTTCTCAACAGTAAATTAAAAAAAATCTTACTCATCCCTCTTCAGCCACTCTTCTATTTTGTTTCAACCCCTCCCTACCTCTCTCCCTCCCTCATCCTCTAGGTCACTGTGAACCTTATAAAAAATGAAGTGCCCCGTAGTGACGCCACCACCCTAGCTCCCCCAGATAACTATGTTTAGACACTTATTTTTTTTATTATTTTAAGGACCTGGCATGAGTAGTCCAGACGAAGCTGGGAGGGAGGGTGGGGGTGGAGGTGTGGGTTCAAGGGGGCAACGCCCGACTTTGAAAGATTAGTTCCGGGGGCTAGCGTTACAAGTTGACCACTGGCTGTCGGAGAAATTTGACCAGATCTCTTTTTAAAGTGCCCCCCCCCCCTTTGTGACTCAACGGCTCTCAAACCATTGTTGGCAAAATGTTGGCAAAATGCGCATTGAAAAAAAAATATGTTCAGACTTTCCATAACGTCCAAGTTCAATGTCGTCAAGATACACCACTGATACGTAGCGTCAAGATACACAAATGATACTTCAAACATTGCAGACATCACTGTTAAGAAGGCGGCTCCTAGCGAAATGTGTGCAGTTATGTAATCAATGTAAATGGGGGGGGGGGCTCTCTGCAACGCTCCATTCAATAAATTTATTTATTTAATTTAAATTTTCGATACACTTGTGCAACTGTTAACAAACAAAGGGGAGAAAGTCAGTTGATAATTTAAAACACTCTAAATTTTGTATACACATTGTTAATTTATCAATAATTGAGACAACTTTGAGAGATTACATTTATGGCGGGAAGGAGGGGGGGGAGAGGTTAGATGTTAGCTCTATCTGTATTAAGCTAATCATTGGCTCAAATCAAACCGACACAGCAAACGTACAATATTCTATCGTCAAGTCTCGGGAAAAAAACGTTGTATATGATATTAATAGTGCCCGACCCACCCACCCCCACCCCCGTAGCGTACCTTGGGAGGGGCGGAGGATACGGTCCGTCCCTGAATGCACTGCAATGATGCCGCATTTAAAAAAGTCTTCCTTGGTGCGCCCACTAATGACGCCACTGCCGACCCACTGCATCACTATAAGTAGTGTTAACGTTGTCAGAGCGGGGGTTCTATCTAAATTGCTGCAACAATGCCTCCGACCCTCTAACTCCTTCTCCCTCCATACCTGTCACAGATAGGCCCAGATGCAACTATGTCAGGTCAGCATATCAAGTGGGAAGTTCAACAATTACAAGAATAATAATTTCTGTTTTTTACTCCTTTCTTTTCTGTAACAACAGGTCTAACTTTCACATGGACTCGTCTCACTGTCTATGAGGGGAGAGGGTGTGTGTGTAGTCTCTCTATGAGGGAGAGGGTGTGTGTGTGTAGTCTGTCTATGAGGGGAGAGGGTGTGTGTAGTCTATCTATGAGGAAGAGGGTGTGTGTGTGTGTAGTCTGTCTATGAGGGGAGAGGGTGTGAGTAGTCTCTCTATGAGGGAGAGGGTGTGTGTAGTCTCTATGAGGGGAGAGGTGTGTGTGTGTAGTCTCTCTATGAGGGGGAGAGGGGTGTGTGTGTAGTCTCTCTAAGAGGGGGAGAGGGGTGTGTGTGTAGCCCCCTCTATGAGGGGGAGAGGGTGTGCGTGTGTGTAGTCTCTCATGAGGGGGAGAGGGTGTGTGCGTAGTCTCTCTATGAGGGAGAGGGTGTGTGTGTGTAGTCTGTCTATGAGGGGAGAGGGTGTGTGTGTAGTCTCTCTATGAGGGAGAGGGTGTGTGTGTGTAGTCTGTCTATGAGGGGAGAGGGTGTGTGTGTAGTCTCTCTATGAGGGGGAGAGGGTGTGCGTGTGTGTAGTCTCTCTATGAGGGGGAGAGGGTGTGTGCGTAGTCTCTCTATGAGGGAGAGGGTGTGTGTGTGTAGTCTGTCTATGAGGGGAGAGGGTGTGTGTGTAGTCTCTCTATGAGGGAGAGGGTGTGTGTGTAGTCTGTCTATGAGGGGAGAGGGTGTGTGTGTAGTCTCTCTATGAGGGAGAGGGTGTGTGTGTGTAGTCTGTCTATGAGGGGAGAGGGTGTGTGTAGTCTGTCTATGAGGGGAGAGGGTGTGTGTAGTCTGTCTATGAGGGGAGAGGGTGTGTGTAGTCTCTATGAGGGGAGAGGTGTGTGTGTGTAGTCTCTCTATGAAGGGGAGGTGTATGTGTAGTCTCTCTATGAGGGGGAGAGGGGTGTGTGTGTAGTCTCTCTATGAGGGGAGAGGGTGTGTGTGTAGGTGTTTTAAAACGGACTCATTTCTCAGACAAACTGATGGAGGTCAACAAGGACAGTTCAAGTTAAGGTCATTGGGGGGGGGGACGACATTGATACAACAATCTCAACCAGAACATGTACATCGGATTAGACGGTGCAGTGTTAAGACTTGTAGGCGAAATAGGGGGATTATAAATAATCATTACACGCCCACCTCTCCCCGGATGTAATGATTATATATATATATATATATATATATATATATATATATATGCACACGATGCAAGTCAGTAAAGTTTAAGTCCGGGGGATGGGAGACGGGAGGGGGGAAGTGATAGACACATTTTAAGAAGCCAGACTCGTCTGGTGAGGAGCGGCGAAGGTTTAAAGGTGAAGGGAGTGCTTATTGGTCGTTCATTGTATGACTGCGTAGCTAGAACATTTCTTATTGATAGGCAGAGGAGTCAATCACCTTTGGACACCCCACTCCCCCCTTTACTACCCAAGGGCCATCTTTCAAAAAATGATTTTCGAATTAAATCTTGCTATAAGATAGTCTGGACCGGTACTTAAGCCCAAGGCACCCGCATATCTCAGAAAGTCTCTGCCTGGGGCCCCGTGAAAAACCAAAAAAAAAAAGCCCTTTGTCTAACTGTATAGTCTCGAATGAAATAATGTACTGAATGTATGTGTTACACTTGGTCTAGGAATAATTTCATGTGTTTGGAAATATTCCATGCATGTGTTACACTTGGTCTAGGAATAATTTCATGCGTTGGAAATGTTCCCTGCATGTGTTACACTAGGTCTGTGAATAATTTCATGCGTTGGAAATGTTCCCTGCATGTGTTACACTAGGTCTATGAATAATTTCATGTGTTTGGAAATGTTCCCTTCTCGTTCGTTTGAGACTCGCTTTAATCCTCATTTTTCATTAGAACCCCACTTGTTCTTATTTAATAGGTGGATGATAGGATACACTATCTGGGGGCCCAGGTAGGCGGGGGGGGGGGAGAGTAGGGAACGAGAAAATTTGTGAGAGATACAGAAGATGAAAAGCGACAGAGAGATGAGAGCCACTAGAAAAAGTAAAGTGGGTGAGAGAGGGATGGGGGGGGGGGTGTGGAGAATATTGGTCAGCTGTGCAAGCTGTTTCTCCCGACTTACTGATGAGTCAGTTTGGTCATTGACGGACATGTCATGAAAAGTGTGGACATACAGCATACAATGACACCAAAATCAAATGATGTGAAGGCGGTAGATGGTTGGTAGATCAGCAGTCATGTTTATGTTTATGTTTTATTAAAATATTTTGATGACATACGAGTTGGTGACGTGCTGTCATGCGCGTGGAGGCTCAAATCTTGTGTTAGTAAAATGATACAAAAAAAATGGAATTGTATCCAGCGGCGTCGCGTGGGTATCGGCCGGCCAGGGCGGAAGACGATTTTGCCGCCCTCTCATTGAGGAATTTCAATTTAATCTATACATTTTGCCGCCTCCCCCCCCCCCCCAAAAAGTAATAAAAATTGCCGCCCGGTGCGGACCGCACTCCCCCCCCCCCCGAGGTACGCGAAGATGTAACCAGTGTGTCCATAATTATAACTTTATTTCTGCTTACAAAACTCAAAGTTTGTTAATGATAAAAATCAAATAAGCAAAATCTCTAGGTCCACTTAAAAATAATGAAAATTTACATTTTGGTCTTGAAATCAAAAACAGTTTTCTTTCGCTGAACTACAAAATTGATAGAAAATAATTGGAGAGCATTCTCACTGCAGTGAAGGTATATGTATATATACTGAGTATATATATATATATATATATATATAATATATATATATATATATATATATATATATTATTAAAGAAGTGAACGAAAGATACAGCCATTTAAAGATTTACAAAGATATAGAGAGCCAGATAAACAATCATAAGGATATGCAACAACAGACAGACAAATATGCAGGCAGGCCAACAGATAGATAGACAGATAGATAGATAGATAGATAGATAGATAGATAGATAGATAGATAGATAGATAGATAGATAGATAGATAGATAGATAGATAGATAGATAGATAGATTAGATTAGATTAGATTAGATCATCCAATCCTAAACCGTGTTGTCAACAATAATATTCTGCAGATTAACGCGAGCAGACAGTTTCGCTTTCGAAACAACATTCGACCTCAGCTTTTTAAGGTCAAGGACGTGACTTGCGTCAGTAGCAGATGACCCACGAGTGTACAACCTGGTGTTGCTTACATTTTGAAAATGCCACCCCATCCCACACGGATCCCATCCCTTCCCCAACAACCCCCAACTACCTCTCTTTGATCCCCCCCCCACACCCCTACCCTCACAAACAGATAAACCGATGATAACAACAAAAAGAAAAACCAAGCCACTAGCACAGTGCACTCGGTGAACTGAAGTTTCTAGGTAACAACTAAGTCCAGGAGCTCTAGCCGAGCGTGGTCACGTGGTGGCGATTCGAGGTCTTATAAAAAAACGAATGGATGATATTTTACAGTGTGTACTTGTGTGTGCGTGTATTTGTATGTGTTTGTGTGTTGGAAGTCTCTGTAAAGATGAGATGAGATCTCTGAGATCCTACAAACTCCCTAGTGGACGATAGTGTATTGGCCATGGGCATGGAAACACAACATGGAGATATAGCGGGGGGGGGGGGGGAGGGGAGACCTGAAATATTTATTGGTCCTCACCGGAGATCAAACCAGGGACCGTCGTGTCGACAGTCGAGAGCTTTACCACTCGACCATCCCGGATTTTTACAGTGTATAAGGATGAGATGAAATCTCCTACAAACCACTCATGGGACGGTTGTTATGGTGCCCTTCTTTCATCCACGCCATAAGCCGGATAGTGCAATGACCACGGGAGATATATCGGGAACTTGAGACAAGACCTGACACATTTCCTTGGTCCACAACGGAGATTGAATCAGGTACCTTCAGGTCGACCTTCAGGTCTTTATGTTTGTGAACGAAAATACGACTGATTGTACTCAGTGCCGCCGAGAAGGAAGAGGTGGGGTGGGAGCAAATGTCCAGGGGCCCGGCGAGTTTTAGGGGCCCGGAATGAGCTGGCCAATCAACTTTCGAAAATATTATTATCAGCACGGGGGGGGGGGGAGGGGCGTGACAGCCCTGCCCAGGGGCCCGAAATTTTTGTCGGTAGGCCTGATTGTACTTTTGCCGTTCTTCGGTACCCGGGTGCCCAAGGCAGGGATTTCCATGACTGATAAGGGGGGGAGGGGCCTTGAGCGAAAATATGTAACAGCTTCCTCAGCATAAGTGGTGCCCTAATAATCCAATTAAAAACAGCAAATCCGGGTTGGTCTATAAATAGATCTGGATAATTATAAAATGTAGATGTAAAAAGGGGGAAGTACTCAAAGATAATTAAAATTAGCCATCACAAAAAAAAAATATTACTGTAACAACAAGGAAGAAGACTAGGGGCACATCTATTTTGAACCTCAATTTAATTATTCTCAGCTCGTTTAGTATGTCATCGGATAATAGCCGAGTTAGATCGGACAGACTGTAATTATTGTACAATTTTACACCATCATAATTATCATTATATCAATATAATCCTGACTACAGCTACCTTGATAAAGTCAACATTATTTATTTATGTATTTATTTAGGAGATGGTAATTCTAGTCTGAGAATTTATTTTCGTCCAACCTTGTTAGGCGAGTGACAGATTTATTATTTAAGTCCAGAACCGTTCTTCATGAAAGGCACAATTAGCAGCCCCCAACCCCCTTTATTCATATGGCCCCTTCTGCCAAAAAAAAGGAACCTTCCAGTATAAATAAAACTAAAGCTGGTGCTAAGAGGGTACTAGCAAACATAATTTTTTCTATATCAGGGCTTCTTAAACTTTTGTATTTCACGACCCCATTTGTGATTGCGAGTTTCTTGACGATCCCATACAAATATAAAAGAAAAATAAATTCATATTTTTTGATGATTTATTTATTAGGTTAAATTGTATTTTTATCTCTCGCGACCCCAGAATTTTAGTTTTAGAAGCCCTGGTCTAGAACATTCATATAAATCTCATTTTATTTTTTACCAGGACTCCGGAGTCTTTAAGAACGGCACTGATTGTGTCGGTTGTGGTTATTTCAAATTATGTCACATCAAAGAGGAAGTTACTTTATTATTCTATTTATAGCCACCAATGGAATAATAAATATCAGTCACGTGTTTACGGAGTACAACAATTAAAAACAATAACATTTAAAAAGAGAGAAAGAGAGAGAGAGAGAAACAAAGAGGAAAGTTAAACTAAAACAGGTCAGTCGGTGCCCCCCTCTCCCCTTCCTCTTCCTGTTTAAATCATACATCAAACACCCCCCTCCCCCCAATCATAACCCAGATGAAAGGAACCATCGGTTCAAGTGGTTTTAATTGTTTGTTTTTTCCCCCCCTGACAACAGCTTGAGACTCAGTGTATTGCTAGAGGTCATATTGCCTTTGACGTCACGTCAGTGCATTGTGGAGGTGGAGGGAAGGTAGGGATTTGAACACTTACTGTAGGAAGGTAATATTGGTGGGGGGTGGGAGGGGGTGCGTAAAAAAATAGAAACTATTAGAAAAAAAGAACATAAGGTTAGATTTCGGATTTGTTTAGACCTGAAATGGTTGTGGTGTGTGTGTCTGTGTCTGTTTGTATGTTAGAGTGGGCGAGTGAAGGGAAAGGGTGGGGGGGGGGTTGAGTGTCTAGATAGGCTTTGTTTACTTTGATGTCATAAGGTAAATGACGGTATGTTGTACATAAAACACATACATCACACACACACATTGTAGCAGTTGAATAATTAGTAGGTCTCTGTGACAGGTGCTGCAGGAATTCGATTTACGTGAATGGTTTTAGTTTCCTGTGTCAAAAGGATCGAGTCCTAGTTTGGGGGGAGGGGGCTTGATGGGGGGGGGGAGGAAGTGGTTGATAGCTTGACTACATTTTTTTTGTTTTTATTAAAATGTAAGACCTAAATATATTGTGTACGCATAAATAGTGAATGACGTTCCAGGTTTAAGCGCGTGAAGACAGCGAGGTGTGAGCGTGAAGACAGCCAGGTGTGAGCGTATTTGAACTGAAGGCAACCGGCAGTGAAAGGCTGTCAAGCGTGAATTACTGGAGGTTTTTTTTTATTAGTTGTTATTGTTGTTGATGCTGAAGATGATGGTGTTATTGTTACTGAGGAGAAGAAGCTTGCCCTGGTTCAAGAGTACTTTTTTCGGTCTAGTACTCACGTTCTGCGGATGTTGCGCTCATGGAACTAATGACCTAGAAACAGATCGTTAGCGAATATGGGTTGGGTGGGTGACAGTGTTGGGGGTCGGTGGGTGGGGTGAGAGTGATTTTATTCCCCTCCCCTAAGAAAGAAAAAAAAAAAGTAAAAAAAGAATGCATTGTGTTTTATCAATGATTTTTTTTTTGGTTGCGTATTCTCAAAATGATGACGATGTACACAAAATGTCACTAATAACTTTCTTAAGGAAACATTCTCTATCCCAAATAAAAACAAGCTATTAAGCCTGTTCCATTCTGGACACAGGACGTGTTAGCGCATTTTCGTGTATGTATCAGTACGTATGTTATATTTCAGTAAATATTTGTAAATTTTGGAAATGTTTATAAATTCAATTGTGTAATGCATATATCTGTAAAAAAATATTATAAAGACGTTTCTTTATATTTGAAAAAAAAATTATTTTCTTAAATCTAACTACAAGTGGTTTGTGGTTACCGGAAATAGAACCCATAATGGAAAACATTCTAAAATTGTAGTCATTTAATCGTCCGAAAACTCCGTCAATTGCTGCATAGCTCTGATACTTTCAATTAAACCCCAGAACACAAGCTTACTATTTCATTTGATGAGTTTCTTAATAAATCTTGGTGAAACTACGTGCTGCAGTATTTCGCACCAAATGAATGGGTTATTGAACGTACAAGGTGTAGAATGGGGCCAGTATATATATAATAAAAGCCCCTTAGGAGCCCTGGTAGCCCAAAAGCCCTCTGAGGCATCCTTTCACGAAATGGAACTTCTTTTGATGTACATTACGGCAGGCCAAGACCCTACAAACAGGATATATCATGGGTCCAGGACTTATGGTTGCTGAGAGCATAGGGCGCTCCACTATTAATATAGCTTATATAGTAAAAACGGTACTTTATAAGGCCCCTTTTACGGCCCTCAGAGGTCAGATCGCAAAATGGAAAAAAGTCATTTCTTGGCAGGCCAAGACCTACAAAATGATATATACATCATGGGTCTAGGACTTATGGTTGTTGAGATCTAGGGTGATGACAGACAGACAGACAGACAAAAAGGGGACAATAGAGCCACCTGGAAAAGGAACGTGGGTGGGGGGGGGGGGTGAAGGGCAGATTGTCTCCTTAATTTTACAGTTGAGATACCAAAGTGATATACATGTTATCTTTTTACAAGCCAGTAAATGACGTAAAATCTACCATCTAAAAAATAACAACAACAGACGTCATGATGACGTCAATTCTACCGTTTACATGTACGACGTCAATGAGACGTCAATCTCCTCCAAACATGTGTCCATTACACTTCATTTATTCTAGCCCACACAGACCCTCCCCCGGTCCCACACACCCATACATACACATTCACAGGTATTCCCCCCCCCCTCCCTACACTCTATTCTTTTGTTTATTTACAATCAGGTCGCATATTGAGTGCTTCAGAATTGGTTACCCCCCCTCCATTTCCTTCCCTCACACATAGACACACACTAACGCACACACACACACACAGACACACACTGACAATAATCATCGCTCCAAATAACAATGACTATTTTACCAATCTCATTTCACATTCACAGACAAACACACACACACACACACAGTGACACACGCACACACATACACTAACCTACACACACACACACCAGGGCCTCCAGCTTGGATAACTTATATCCATTTCCTTTTACATATTTTGAACCATCTCGATAGTATAAAGTATAACATAAAATTGACCAGTGAATATTTTATTTACTTTTGTTATGCAATTTTGATTATTAGCCACACACACACACATATATATAATTTCATAGAAAATATAATTATGAAAAATGTTGCTGCAAAAAATGTTTCAGCCTTGTTCTGCAAATATTTCACATCGGCCATACAAACAATGACTCGAAATCGAAGTATTAATAAGGAAGGTGGGAGGTGTTGCGTTGGGGAGAGGAGGGGAGGGGGGAATTAGGTACGTTATGTTCTATTAGCTATACATCAACAGAGGCGGATCTGGACATTACTTCATGGAGGCAGGCCCCGGTGTATGCATTTATCCTTGATTTCCAGAATCCACTTCCCTATTATCAACATTTTTACTCGCATACATAGACTCACACACACTCATACACACACACACACACAAATTTTCTGACACACCAAAACACAAACACACATACACACACACACACACACACGCATTGTGCTCACTATGCAGCGTTGTAACTCACTCACGCACCGGCTCACTCTCATTTCTATAACATTTACTCTCGACCTAGGCCGACAGTCATACATCCAGCCACACAAACACACACACGCGCGCGCACACATTCCCCTCCCACCACAACCCCTATAAGTGAAAGTTCGATCCAATTTTTTGACGTCACAGTCGCTTCCCTCTTCTTCCTCTTCGTTCCCACCCATTTATATATACATATAAATATACATAATATATATATATATATATATTTATATAAAAATTTGACCTTTGCCCTTATAAGGTAAAAACAAATGTAGTTGGGCTTAACAGTTTTTTTTTTTTATTTTTATTTTTTTTTTTTAACTTGAAAATGTGCAAACTCATTTCACACAACATAAGTTCAGACCAGTCTTTACACTGTGTACAAAAGTAAAAATAAAGTCAATCGACTAACATTGAATACATCCCATAATATGGCGATGTTTGTTCTGTTGTCTTTTTTTTTTTTTTGCTATTTTAAAGATAAATAGGTGATTAAGAAATAAAGACGTACAATTAAGGTAGGCCTATATAAAAAAAAACAGCGAGAGACTGCTAAGAATAGTAATATGACCCACATTTGTAACGCACACATAAACGCTAAAGGAATTTAATGACGCCATAGGCAAACAGTTAAGGGAAAAAACTGGGGGGAGGGGGGGGAAATAGGTCAAAAGCTTTTAAAAAAAAAAAAACTAAGATGGCGGCAGGGGATAAGGCACGTCTGTTTTAAAGTGATTTTTTCTTTTTTTGGTTTTTACCATTTTTTTTTTTTATGTCAGGTGCAAAAGGAAATGGCGGTGAGCAAGAGAAGGGTGAGTGTGTGTGGGGGGGGGGGAAGGGAGAGGTTGTATTTTTTTTTAAACTTGTGATCGGTTAAAACTACGTAAAGGAAGTCGTCATCAAATGTTTGCACTTATTTCAACCGGAGAAGAGGGAAGAGGAGGGGGGAGGGTCTGTTGAGTTGGGGGAGGTGAGGGGGTGGGGGGGGGAGTGACCTTCTTGATGGAATGTTTACTAACTGGGCGGAACCCACACAGTTGAAATCTCGCATCCCTTGTCCCACACGTGTTGCACTGGCAAAAAAAAAAAAAAAAAGAGAAAAAAAAAACCACAATAGATATAATATGTATGTCACTATGTATGTATGTGTGTTGATATAGTCATAGATACAGATTGACAGATGAGATTTTTGTTTTTGTATTGATTGAACGGCAGAACAAATAACGATAACTATCTAGTATCAAAAAGCCATGGTTAACATACATCATGTTGGAAGGGCGGCAGACAGTGCGGCAGACAGTGAATGCCACTGCCCAATTATAATTATTGGGTTTCATCATGTGAGAAGGGCGGCAGATAAATGATAGATGTAATAAATAAAGTCATTACTTTGGCAGCTATGGTCTGTTGTCCTGTTTGTCAATCTCTCTAATTATCCAACAGCCATAGTAGTAAGTAAGTAAAGTTCCCTTAACCCTAACGGGCCATCGGGGCAGATGAAGTGTAGAATTCATCTGTTTCTATAACATCGGCATATGAAGGGGTTGTGTGGTTAGCACAACGCCCAGCCGCCTTTACTTCCCCAACTTAAAGTCAGGTACCCATTTAAAGCTGGGTGGACTTGTGGGACGACTTTGAAACACATTTTCACCTGGAATTTCTCACCGAGGATCGAACCCAGGACTCTCAGGTCGACAGTCGAGTATCTACACCACTCGGCCACCCGTCCCACATCCAACAGCCATAACATTTCTAATCTTACTAACACACATACAAAATATCACACAACATAATGACAATTCATGTATCATTTGAAAGCTGCGGGCTACCTTAAGTGACATGTCCGGAAATAAGCACATTATCTTAAATCAGGTTTGTTTGTTTTGATTTCGCTCACTTACGTTGATTTTCTGTTCAGAACGTGCGTTCCTGGTTCGATATGTAACCTAGTTTTTTTTCCAGGTATATTTTTTTTAAATTTTTAATCTTACAACTGTATCTGACATCAATGTTCTAATTATAGAATTAAATCGTCTGCGCTGTAGTCATTGACGTACTTTCAGAAAATGGCGGATGGCACGATTTCATTGGTTGCTGTCATATTAACGTCGTACTGCTCTAAAAATAGACACAGTTACAGTTATATCGTGTCTGTGTTCCTATCGTTAATGCTAACCACGACCCCTTACAAGTGGCTAAACGTGGAGGGGGGGGGGGTACTGGACTATAGTGGGGGTGAGAAGCAGTTGACCGATTGGGTTAGTACAAAGAAGAGAAATAACTTATTTTTTTTAATGCTACTGACTAATCTATTCTTAAATGTTTTGAGAACTCTGGGCAGAGTCCAATAATCAATAATGTCGTGTACAGTGGTCAGACCAGTGAATGGTCCGAGGACCTGTTTGACAGCATTGACATTTAGTGACTTGACGGCTTAAGAGTAGGGCCGTACTTAGCTATTATGGCGCAACTGTGCAAGTTACATTTTAAGCGCCCTCCTACCAATCTGAAACGTGCAAAAACATTTAACAGTGCACTATCGGAGCCCCTACCTAGTTGGGCGCCCTGTACAGATCTTAGCTATCTTTGTATAATTATAGCTAAGGGAAACTACTCCTAATATACTAAACAAAAAGATATCGTCTGCAATTATAGTTTTCATATTAATTACAAAGAAGACTTTTGATGAATATTATTTGACAGTCTGTCTGTTCTACTCAGTTTATTGGTGGTTGGTAATAATTATTGCTTTTTTATTGGGTTTTTTCATTGCAAACAAATAAATTAAACAAATGAATTAGTCTATTTCTCTTTGCATCAAAGATTTCTATCCATCAAAAGATTTCTATTTTCTATAAAATTGTGTAAAAGCATAAAATTGTAATATGTCAGATTTACTTAAAAATAATGGTAAGATAGTCAGGAAATCCAGAGCAGATGAATCATCTGAGGCAAAAAAAGGCGCTTGGAATCTGATAAATTGCGAAAGCAACAAAGAACATTTCATGAATCTGCAGTTGAAAGGGAAACACGCTTAGAGTCTTGCAGGATTCAATATCAACTTAAAAAGAAAAATAATCTTAAAAAGAAAAATAATAATCAGAGACTTTTAGCTGAAGTTAGTAATGATATAGAAGTGGAAGAATTAAACTGTGGAAGAATGACAGAAGTATGTAATTTCTGTCATGCAAAATATTTTCTCAAAGAACTAAATTGTTTAAAGCAATATCATTCCTGTTGTCATGCTGGAAAAGTACAATTATCTCCTTTGCATGAATCTCCTGACATTATAAAAAATTTACTAATTGAAGACTCTCCAAAAAAGGAAAACATTTTAGAGATCAAATACGGCAGTATAATAGTTCTTTTGCTTTTGCATCAATGGGAGCTAAAGTCGAGATACCACCTGGAAAGGGACCATACTGTTACAGAATCCACGGTCAGGTTTATCATGCTGTAGCACCATTGCATGGAGAAAACCCTTCTTATGCTCAACTTTACATTCTTGATTCCACTGAAGCAATGAATTTCAGGCGTAATCGAAATGAGAAATGCACAGAGGAGCTTTTGATGGTAATTGACGAACTGCTTAAAAATATTAATCCTTTTGCCTCTGCATTTAAGTATATGTTTGAAGTTGAAAAAACAGAAATTCAGGCAGCTTTAAATGAAGGAAGAGAAGCAAAAGAAGTAAAAATGTATTTTAAATCTGATGTCAGAGATGATCAAAGGCGCTATAATGCTCCAAGCTCAAATGGATTTTCCGACATAGCAGCAGTTTTTGTCGGTGAAGATGGTAACCCTCCTCTTAATAGAGATATATGTATTTACCCTCGTGGAGATATTTGTCAAAAAATTCATGTACTTGATCCCAACTGTGACCCTATGACCTATCCTCTACTATTTCCTTATGGGGAGAAAGGTTGGTCATTAAATATGGAACATGTTGAAGGGCGGAGAACAGCAGTTAGAAACAAGGTAACCACTCTTCAGTTTTATGCATTTAGACTGGCTGTAAGAGAAGGCTTTAGCATTTTGCATAGTAGTGGGAAATTGTTTCAGCAGTACTTGGTTGATGCTTATGTCAGGGTTGAAGGAAACAGGCTAAACTATATTAAAAAAAATCAAAAAAGCTTAAGGGTTGAGCTTTACCAAGGTCTGTTGGATTTCTTGCATAGTGAAGCAGTTGAAAGAAACGTCAGGCCTGGCAATTTATTCATTTTGCCTTCAACATTTCAAGGAAGTCCTAGAGCTATGCAGCAGAACTATCAAGATGCAATGGCTCTGGTAAGAAAATTTGGCAAGCCAGATTTATTTATTACTTTTACATGCAACCCAAAATGGTCAGAAATTATCAACAACATTGAAGCCTATCATAAGCCAGAAAATAGACCAGATATTGTTGCCAGGATATTTCACATGAAATTGAAAAGCTTGCTTGAAGATTTAACTGTGAAGCACGTAATGGGGAAACCTTCTGCCTTTTTGTATGTGATTGAATTCCAGAAAAGAGGGCTTCCTCATGCACACATACTAATAAATTTAATAAGTGAGGACAAAATAAGAGATAAAGATGACATTGATAAATTTGTTAAGGCTGAATTTCCTGAACAACAAGGAAGACTTTTGAAATAGTTAAACAACATATAGTACATGGCCCTTGTGGCATTCTAAACCCTAATTCACCATGCATGCGTGATGGTCAGTGTATGAAAAAATTTCCCAAGCAGTTTTGTGATGAAACTGAGGACAACTTAAATGGTTATCCAAAATATAGAAGACGAGATACCAACAGGACAGTAAAAGTAGGAAAATATGATGTTGATAACTGTTGGGTAGTGCCTTACAATCCTTACTTAAGTCTAAAATACAATGCACATATTAATGTAGAAGTCTGCTCTTCAATTAAAAGTGTGAAATATCTATATAAATATGTTTACAAGGGACATGATTGTGCAAATATAGAGGTGAGACCACACACTGAAGATAATGGGGAAATCGTATGGGATGAAGTGTCTACTTACCTTGATGCCCGTTATGTTAGTGCTCCAGAAGCAGTTTGGAGATTGCTTGAATACAAAATGCATGATCAGTCCCATTCAGTTATCAGAATGCCAGTCCACTTACCCAACATGCAGCCAGTTTATTTTGAGGAAAATCAAGAACAAGAAGCTGCTGAACGATCATCAAAGAAAAACACCATGCTCACAGCTTACTTTAAACTAAACATGGACTATGTATCTGCTAGAGATTATTTATACCATGAGATTCCAAATTATTTTGTGTTTGACAAAAAGCAAGGAATATGGAGACAAAGTAATTGGGAGAATGGTAACTGTTGGGCCACGAGATGAAGAAAGATTTTATTTAAGAGTTCTTTTGCTGCACATTAAAGGTGCAAAATCATTTCAAGATCTTTTGACAATTATAAAAAGCAATGGTGATCAAAAGGTTTGCAGTACATTTAAGTCTGCAGCTATTGAATATGGCCTTCTTGATGACGATTCTGAGTGTGAGGAGACATTATTGGATGCCACACTACATTCAATGCCTTCTCAGCTTAGAAATCTTTTTGCCACTATTTGTTTATTTTGTAATCCTAAAGACCCTCTTTCTTTATGGAATAAATTTAAGGATGCAATGAGTGAAGACTTTTTAAATACCGGAACCAATGATAGAGAAACTGCTTATTTGAATGCACTCTTTCAGATAGAGGAGTTTTTCAAAAGCAATAATTCAAATTTAAAGAGCTTTGGACTGCCTGATTGCCATTTAACAAAAACAACAGTTTATGGGGATCATTTTGACATTTTAGAAGAGCAAGCTAAAGGAAATCATAACAAAGAAAAACTTAATAGCGAGCAGAAAGCAATAGTGGAAGAGGTACTGCACTCAATATATGAGGGGGAACACAAAACTTTCTTTGTAGAAGGACCTGCAGGAACTGGAAAAACATTTGTGTATAACACATTAATGCATATAATTAGAGGTAAAGGAGATGTAGTTTTGCCTTGCGCATCAACTGGAATAGCTGCTACACTTCTCATTTGAGGCAGAACGGCACATTCTTTATTTAAAATCCCCATTCCCATAAATGAAAGCTCAACATGCAAGCTTAAAGGCAATTCATATGAAGCAGACCTTATAAAAAATTCAAAACTGATTATATGGGATGAAGCTCCAATGTTACCCACTCATTGTTTTATTGCTGTGGATAGATTACTGAAAGATTTAATGGAAAGTGATGCATTATTCGGAGGGAAAGTTATTTTGATGGGAGGAGATTTCCGACAGCTTCTACCAGTTATTCCAAGAGCATCAAGGGATTATATAGTAGGGAGCTGCATTAACCAAAGCCATCTGTGGTCCAAATTGAAAAAAATTGAAATTATCTCAGAACATGAGAACAAAGTCAAATGAAAAAGAATTTGCAGACTGGCTTCTGAAATTAGTAGATAGTATGTTGGGGGAATCCATTGTAATACCAGAAGGCTGTTTTGCTAAAGATACAGATTGTGTTAATTTTTTATTTGGGGAAAATATTGACTTTGATGACACAACCTATTATTCAAAAGCTATCCTCTGTGCAAAAAATGATGACTCCTTAGACCTGAATGAAAAGGTTTTAGATAAATTATCAGGGGAATTAGAGAATACTGCAGTGTTGATTCAACAGATGAGGAGGATAATCAATGTCTGTACCCTCTCGAGTTTCTCCACAGTCTTACACCAACAGGCATGCCACCACACATATTAAAACTTAAAGAAGGGGCAATTATAATGTTGTTGAGGAATCTTAATCCAAAACAAGGACTATGCAATGGTACAAGGCTGATAATAAGAAAGCTTTTCCCATCATTCTTAGATGCAGAAATTATAACTGGTAGATTTCACGGGAACAGAGTATTTATACCACGGATAACACTAAATCCATCAGATACAAATTTGCCTTTTCAACTGAGAAGAAAACAGTTCCCTATAAGGCTGTCATACTCAATGACCATAAATAAGTCACAGGGACAGACTTTTGACAAAATTTGTATTTATATACCCAAGCCAGTTTTTACTCATGGTCAACTTTATGTTGCTTTTTCTAGGGTTAGGAGTTTTGATTCTGTCAAAGTCTATGGAGAAAAAATTACTAAAAATCCTGTGTATAAAGAGGTCTTGATGCAATAAAAAAATCTTATATATGTACATAATTTTAAAAATGGAACATAGTAGCAATTGTACAAAAACTTATTTTAACTGTAATTAACCACCACCAGTTATTTGATCTAAAAGGTCCATTTTAGGTCGACTACCTTTTATTTAACCGTCCTGTTTAGGGCTATTACCTTTTATTGTATTTAACGGTCCTTATTAGGGCCACTACCATTTATTGTGTCTTAACGGTCCTTTTTAGGGCCACTACCATATTTTGAATCTTCAAAGTCCTTTTCAGGGCTAATAACGGTCCTTTTTAGGACCACTACCATATTTTGTGTCTTAACGGTCCTTTTTAGGGCCACTACCATATTTTGAATCTTCAAAGTCCTTTTCAGGGCTAATGAAAATTTTACAATTAGCTTGAGTTCGCTTGCTGCCATGAGTTTTAATAAAAAGGTTCCTTTATTTAATTAAGGTTCATTTATAAGTAAAATATGAACATTGTTGAGGTTAATTCATAGTTATTAGTATTTTAAAAAGTGCTGCAAATGTTTTGCGGGTACAGCTAGTTTTACATATTTTTCATTTGAAAGCTGCGTGCTACCTTAAGTGACATGTCCGGAAATAAGAGTATTATCTTAAATCAGGTTTCTTTGTTTTGATTTCGCTCACTTACGTTGGTTTTCTGTTCAGAACGTGCGCTGCTGGTTCGATATGTAACCTAGTTTTTTTTTTTTCAGGTATATATTTTTTTTTTAATTTTTAATCTTACAACTGTATCTGACATCAATGTTCTAATTATAGAAGTAAATCGTCTGCGCTGTAGTCATTGACGTACTTTCAGAAAATGGCGGATGACACGATTTCATTGGTTGCTATCATATTAACGTCGTACTGCTCTAAAAATAGACACAGTTACAGTTACATCGTGTCTGTGTTACAGGATCGTTAATGCTAACCACGACCCCTTACAAGTGGCTAAACGGGAAGGGGGGAGGGTACTGGACTATAGTGGGGGGGGGGGGACAGTTGACCAGTTGGGTTAGTACAAAGAAGAGAAATAACTTTTTTTTTTTAAATGTTACTAACTAATCCATTCTAAATTTTTTTGAGAATTCTGGGCAGAGACCTAATAATGTCGTGTACAGTGGTCAGACCAGTGAATGGTCTGAGGACCTGTTTTCACGGCATTGACATTTAGTGACTAGAGGGCTTAAGAGTGTAGGGCCGTACTTAGCTGTTGTGGCGCAACTGTGCAAGTTACATTTTAAGCGCCCTCCTACCAATCTGAAACGTGCATAAACATTTAACAGCGCACACACTCTCTCTCTCTCTCTGAACTCTCTCAGTTTTATCTGCAGGCTGAGACTTAGTCTCTTAGAGCCCGTGAGATCAGACCTGCTGTGTCTCTCAACATCTGGAGACTGCCATAGAGCCCAATGGCCAGCAAGCTTCCGGACTGGTCCACCCTGTGGTCCGCCAGTCCGGGGCACTCGAATAGCAAATGATCTACGGTTTCCTCCACTTCCCTGCAGTGTCTGCAAAGGGTGTCGACATTGGGCCTCAACCTCCCAAAGTACGTGCCAATAGGACAGTGCCCAGTTCGGAACTGGGCAATTAGCGCCTGCTCGACACGCCTGAGCTTCCACCACGGGTCAGTTTTGGACGGCCGCTCCAGAAACTATCGGAGCCCCTTTCTAGTTCGGCGCCCTGTACAGCCGGCAGCACACTTCCTACGCCACTGATATAGAGTAATGAGGTAACAATGGGGTACGGGGGGGGAATGGTGAACATACGAGAACCACGTGGGACAGTGGGCAGTTGGCTGCAGTACCGCCGAGAGGGGGGCCGGGGGCAAATGCCCATGGGCCCGGCGAGTTTTAGGGCGAGTTTTAGGGGCCCGGACTGAGCTGACCAATCTTCTTTTGAAAATCTTATTATCAGCAACGGGGGCCCGTGACAGCACTGCCCGGGCCCGAAATTTCGGTCGGTGGGCCTGGTTGGCTGGACAGCACATCATTGTACGGATGGTTAGATGTGGGCCAGTGACCCCGATACAGTAATAGTGACATTGTTGTGCATGCGCACAGGCTGTGAATGAATTACTCGTCAAGTGAACATTGTGTAAATGTATTTTTAGAAAGTATAATGGACTAAACATTACGTTGTTTGTACTTATTTAAACTGTACGGTCGTTTTGTGTGTATCATATGAGACGGAACCCTGACCTATAAAAAAGATACTTGACTTTATGTGAGGGGAAGTGGGTCCAGGCGAAACTACATGGCGTTGCCCCACCAGCACAAGATTAGATTTTACTCCGTTCTGGACCCGGGGGAGGGGAGAGCGGGAGGTCTTTTAGTAGAGGAGGGGCGGCGGAGTGAGGGGATAAGCTGTTGCATAGATTGCCCTTGAATTAGAATCAGAGGTGGAGCTAGGTCATGTGAGGTCATGTGTGCGCAGAAGAATAAATGGGGGACCCCTTAAAAAAAGAGAGTAACGTGAAAGGTTTGAAATCAATGCTCTCTTGGGCATCTTGAATGTCTGGGGCCCCGGTTGTGCCCGTCCTAAAATCCACCTCTGATAAGAATGGGTGCAAAAGTAGTTAATAAATGGGGGCCCATCAAGAAAAATCTGTAACCCGTAACACACACTCAATAACATTACTATGTAGGTCATCAAGTACCGTGTGTGTGTTAATACATGTACTCACTCTACACTGCAATAGGTGGTACTTCGATTTCTCACAGTTGTACGGCAAGCTGCTATTCACTGAGTTAAAGATGACCCAGACTATTCTGATTTCACCTGGATGATGCCCCTCTGATTACTGTCCGGGTCACTCTTTCTCTTGCTTCGGCCATTGACTCAACTGATCAATTTATTATTTTTTTTCTTTTTGAGGAGCTCATGACACGTCCAGCATTGCCGAAACCGCAATGTGAGGATGTAATGAGAGGACATTAGATATCTGCATCGCGTCATTCGCGAGAGTTCGAACCCGTAAATCTAAGAAAACAAATTAAGCAATCTACCTAAACTTTTTTTTCGACCAACAAGGGAAAAAAAAGCTATAATAATATAATATATTAAATACAACCTAATACATGTATTATGTTTTACCCGGGGTGGGGGAGAGGGGAGCACGGACAGAAGACTGTCATGTATTTTAGTACATGTGTCTTTATTTCTAGGAATCGTGGATGTATTAGTAAATACAATGTAGTATCCTATGACGTCATCTATGTGCAGAAATATGACGACATGCAATGAAATCGGTGCACAGCATGATACCAAACAGTACATCGGTTAAATTTGTGATGTCACATGTTGCCCTAACATCATTACTTCCGCTATGACATCATTGCATTTTACTGACATACATATATTACGACATGAATTCACACCAGTGCACACATGATGGTATCCATATGACGTCATATTTTATCGTAATGCTATAAAATGTACAATGGCACTTGTGCACACGGTGATGCTCAAACATAACCAGACGAAATCTCCTATCAATTGATGAATGTATGTTACTCTCGGTCTGTTAGTTTCTCTTTGCTATTTAAGCTTTATATGTATATGCTTAACAGTGCCGAACCTAGGGATTTGGGGGCCCGGCGGGGGCTTGGCCTCTTTGGGGGCCCCTGCATTTTGACATTCGATACCATGACATGAGATAATGTACTTAATATTTAATGTAAAAAACATTTTTGGTGCCCCCTCAAGCTGGGGCCCGGGGTAGACTTTCGAATTTGGACCCCCCCCCACCCTAGGTACGCCTCTGATGCTTAACTGCATCGATTGTATAAAAATTTCTTTCTTTGAAACAAAATCTTGATCTAAAGCTAAATTCTTTCACTAAATTCTATAGCTACAGATCACTTGTCTTAAAGGAGTAGTAGATATAATTCAATATTTAGCTAAAGTGATACCAATTTAATAGAACTATGACATCAGAAATCGGAGTCGAAAATCCTAAATGAGAATCGATATATTATTGAAGAGTTGGAATGGAATCGACGTCGTTCAAAAATTCTGACACCATTTGATCACCAATTGATTTTTCTAGAATTCTAGATAAACCTGTTTTATACGATATCTGTGGCGATGAAGTGATATTGTTGTATAGTACTAATCAAGGCCGTAGCCAGGATTTTGTTAAGGGGGGGGGTGTGCGGCTAGGAGGGGGGGGGTGTGCGGAGAGTTTTATATAAGAAAAAAATGGAACACAATGATAAAGAAGTATATTTTATAATAAAATTTGATTTTTAGAATTAATTTGGGAGGGGGGGGGGCTGCAGCCACCCTAGCCCCCCCCCTGGCTACGGCCTTGGTACTAAGTATGGTATGCCCTGGGTTTCATAGGGTTTCTTAAGCCCCCGAGGATCTGGTAGCTAGAGACGCCCCCAATCAACCATTTCCTCTGGCAAGGGTGTACAATGTAGCACATGCGAATAGCCTCGTCTATCAATCATGCCTAACCTGAAACAAGCAAACCGAATAAGAATAAAAAATATATACTTGATTTAAAAAACAACAAACAAACATGGCGACCGATGAATTTATTCGTGCATGAAATCCATGTTTTGTTTAGTGGATTGGGATACGAAGGTCATGTGACGTGTGTGTGTGTGTGTGTGTGTGAGATTCCCTGGTAGTTCGGCCTGACACTGATCTGCTGAGCTCACCTTTAAAATTGTGCACATGACTTTGGAGGGAGGGAGGGGCTGTGATCGCCTGGGACTTTCTGGTTACGTCAGACGTATTCGCACGCTTATCTTGTGAAGGTCGCAGGTCATGGCCGTCTTGCCACCTCTGTCTGTCTTGTCTTGTCTGTCTGCTCGCGCTTTATTTAAGTCAGCATGTCCGCTGGCGGAAGTGTTGAGTGCACCCCTCATGTGCGCGGTTCGGGCGTGCGCGACACGGATTCTAACCAAACCGCGACAACATTCACCACCGTTTTAAGTAACTACATGACAATCAGAGCAATGGTTATTATGGCATCAATACTCAACCTTTTTTTTTGCAACTGTACCCCTAAGTCTGCGAATGTACGTCTTCGGGAAAAAAAAAAAACCTTTTTTTTCATAATGGCATGTGCTCAACTTTCTAATGCGGTACTTTGTCACGTGGTTTGGGGATGAGTTATGCAGCAAACTGTCTAACCTTCTTCCAACTTTTGATTTTTTTTTTTGAACGAAAATTATATGTCGCTGCAGTACTTTTGCATAATCTTTCACGTACCCCATTGGGATACGCTTACCACCTGTTGAAAACCGCGGTATAATGGGATGGAATCAAAGGGGAGGGGGGGCGGGGGGCTGCAAGACCGTCTCAGTGATGGTTAGGGGCGATGAAAGAAGGACGCGGTAAATCCCAGTCGTATTTGTGTACTGTCGAATCTAAATTTCGTCTTTTTCTTACAGGAACTTCACACACAAACCGCTTCCAGCCCCCAGAACAAGGAAAACGGCCCTGAACATGCACACACACACACACACACACACACACACAACAAAGTCTAGTTCTGTTTGTGTCAACCACATGGGCAGACTTAATTGAATGAATATGGCAAGTGGTTCTTTGAGGCAATGAGATTTTAGAGCAAGCGATGTTTGCTGGTGTAATCAAATGATATTAACAAACACATCATGACATATTTTACAGGCCCCGCTGCTTTCTATCTGTGCCTCTTTGTCTCTCTTTCTCTCTCTCTCACTCTCTCTCTCTCTCTCTCTCTCTCGGTTTTCTCTTCCTCTCTCTCACTATCTCTCTTCCCTCCCTCTCTTTCTCTCTGTCTCTCACCCTCTCTGTCCTCTATCTCACACACATACACTTTCTCTCTCTCTCTCTCTCTCTCTGTCTTCTCTCACCCCCTCTATCTCTCTCCCTCTCTATCTCTCTGCCTCTCTTTCTCTCTGTCTTTCACTCTCTCTCTTCTCTCTCTCCCCCTCTATGTTCCTCTCTCTCTCTCTTTCTCGCAACCTCCTACGCCACCTCTCATACACACGTAACATACATCAGATTAACACTCACATACGAGAGAACGCCCCCCCCTCCCACCATCTTACCACATCCGCCATCCGATGATTTACGAGCAAACTCAAAACTTTTTTCCGAGTGAAGGTCAAGCTAATCTTCCGAAAGTTTCTATTTTAGCCGCACACAAAATTTTTTTTTTTTTTATCTTTTTGTCTTTAACTTTAATATTTGCCGTTTGAGACTCCCTTCCCTTGCCAGGACAGGCACGCACGCACGCACACACAACCGATCGTTGTTTTTTTCCCTCCCAAGGTCGTCAAACAAGCTCATTAACGACCTTCGACGATGCAGTGCGCCCGTAGACGTGGTGAGGGTCTGTAAACCCCACCATGTGAGTGTGTGTGTGTGTGTGTATGTGTGTGTGTTTGCCTGCCTAGGTGAGAATTAAACAGAAGCTAGCTTTAAAAAAAAACCCAGACAAGGCCAAGTTAAATTGAAATCAAATATGGCCAGGGAAGGACAGTTTTACAAGGTCATCTGATGTTGTGGAGGGATATGGAAAGGGGGGTGGGGTCTACATCTTTAAGACGTAACCTTGAGGATGGGGAATCCCAAACGTCGGATTATGAGAACTACAGAGTCTGGACCTCGAAAAAAAATAAACAAAAACAAAAACCCAGAAATTTAAAAATGATTTTCATTCGCGAGATAAATGCAATTTTATGATGGAGAAATACAGAATGAGGAACATACAGTGACGTCGCGAGAAATTTCGGGGCACCTTCCGTAAAATGCTTTGGGAGGGGGTGTGTGTTCTTCTATAAATTATAATCCCTCCCCCCCCCCCCTCTAGTTGGAGGTCCTTTTAAAGTCCAGGAAGATAGCCGTGTTTTATGTACGTACTTTTAGACTTAGCTTTGTATCTTCACCCAAAAAGCTACTGAACTTGTTAGAAAAAATCTTCACGCTGTAATTAACACGTTTAGTTTCATCTGCTGTGAAATATGTTTCCTAATTAAGCCGAGAGCCAATGTTTGCTTTGAAATGTTTAAATATCATTATTTTTCCATAATTAGCTCAAAAAAGGTTAAATTTTAAGAATATTTTTACAAAATTTTTTTTTTCTCCTGAATTAATTTTTTTTTCTTTTCAATCCCGGCAGATGCAATTTATCATATGTATATATTAATTTTTTTTTTTAAGATTTTTGTTTAGACTGCTAAGGGAGAATACTGGCTGGGCACGCCATGGGCGGAGAACTTTTTGAAAAAAAATATTTTTTTAAGGATATTGCCCCGCTTTTGTGCAGATGATACACCAAGGTCATTGTAAAATTGTAAATGAGTCATGCATTGACAAAGAGAAATCAAATTGATCTTCAGATAATTATTTTTTTTTTTTTAAAACTAATGACAAATGTGTGATGGTATTAAGGTAAAACACATGCAAGGTCTATTTATTGATAGACTTTTGTTAGCGCACACGTGGTGTAGCGCAGTAATGCTAGAATACTTGCCCCGCGGGCCAAATTTGGCCCTTTATGATAATTATTTGGCCCCCACAAGTTTAAAAAAAATAACATATCATTATATACATACATATATAAAAAGTATATTTTTGGCCCTCCAAATGTTTTTGGCAGACAATGATGGCCCACAGAAAAAAAAAAAAGGTTTAGCATCACTGGTGTAGGGGTTTGACTAAAGTGCTCTTTGGACAAACAAAATCTAAAAAAGGAAATACAATGAGGTACTACGGGGGATACATATTTCCACGTATTTCTTTTTTTTTTCACCCACATACGTCTGTCTGTGTAAACATTTCTGTGTCCAAAATATCTGTCTGGTTTTCTAAATCCGGCCGACACTTGAGTGTTGCTCTAACAGTTGTTGCCAAGGGGGTGAGGGGGTGGTGGTGGGGTGGTGTTGGAGGGGACAGACCGCACATCAAGTTGTTGTTGATTTTTTTTTTTTTTGCTATCTGTCTGTAAACGAAACTGAACGTTTTGTTCCAAGCCATATATGTCTTTCATCCTAGCCCTCCCACCCCCCTTTCAAGCAAAACTACACTTGACATATGCCCCCCCACCCCCTTAAATAACACTCCTACCCAAGGCCCCCGTGAACTGGTAACGTCTCACCGTTGAGTCTGAAAGTACCGGAATATGTTGCGTATTGTATTGTGTGTTATCAGATGGTGGGGAGAGGAGGGAGAGGGGGCGAGGTGGACAGATTACTGGTTCAACACAATAATTAGTTGTTTTTTTTTAGATATCATGAAATGACCTGTCCTGACCCATATATTCATCTGAGGCTCGTGGTGAGCGCCCCCCCCCACACCCGGCGACGTCACGTAGAAAAAAGTCTCGGACACGAATTACTTTTAAAAAAAAATAAATAACCACAATAAAATGTCATTTGATGTCATTTGAAGTCATTTGAAACCCGCAGCTGTGCTCATTAAAAGAGATTACATTATTATTTTATCTTTTCTTTCTTTTAATCAACCAATTCAAATAGTCTCTCTAAAAATAAACAAAAAAATGGAAATTAACATGTATCCATGTTTTCTATCAGCCAAGCTAAATTACATCTCTGCGTTTTTTTTTTTATCAAATTTGATTTTAAGTGGGTGTCGACGATAGTATTGGTGAACCAATTATAGACCAACCAATCGATATAGTTTCCAAAACGGAGTCACACGCTTTATTCATTTTTCGTTTCGTTCGTCCAAGTCTAATAATAACTTTTTAAAGACGTAGGTGGTGGAATGGCGGATGCGAAATCGTTCTGTGCGCGCGCTTTGTCTGTGTGTGTGTGTGTTTGTGTGCGTGTGTGTGTGTGTGTACGTGTGTACGGATTTTTCCTACGACCTTCAAACAAATGTGACATGAGATGACGATGATGATGACGATGATGACGCAGTGTCTATCACGTGACTTGATGGCGTCTCTCGTGGAGATCGAGACGCAGTGTCTATCACGTGACTAGAATGACGAACGGTGACAAGAGTAATTTCAAATCGTAAACAACACAACAACCAATATTGCAAAACTCGTACAAAAAAAAAAACATTGGAGACTAATGACTTGAGAATGTGAGATGATAGTATTGAGGCTACCTTTTACTTGTTTATTTCATTGTTATATTTATTTTCTGTTAATTGTATGTAACCTGATAGAATGTTGTTGCTCTGGTTTTTTTTTTCCGTATACAACAAAACCTGATATATTGTTTGTAAACCGGAAATGTCGCTTGGGCAGCACTTACTGTGCCCCCCACCCCCCTCACTCCGACTCACAAATCCAGAGGCGGCATGTCTTTTAGCTAAGTACTATTTTCAGCTTAAAAATGGGAGTGGCAGTTTAGTCCCCCACCCCCCATCCCACCCCCCAACCTACCCGGCTGCTACTAACGGTGTTTACGCCACTGTTGAAGAGAGTATATTATTATTTATGTTTTTTTTAGCGACTATTAAGGTGAGGAGCACCAGGCGCGTTGCAAGGGCTTAGAATAGTGAGCGGCCCCGTGAAGCCCAACTTTACATCCGCAAAAAAACCCTTCTTTACACTCATTTTTTTTCCAATACCCTTATCTGATATATATGGCCCAAATACCCTGCGTCTGTGATCCCAACCCACAATAGTCCGCCTCTGGTTTTGTGTGTGTATCGGAGGGGAAGGGGTGGGGTAAGAAAGGGTGTCAACACGAAGCGTAACGACCAGATGGTCAGAGGTGATGTGGGCGTGGCTTTTAGGTCACCTTGAGGACAGGTACGTGTGGTGACGTCGCTGAAAGTCACTGTTAGGGGAGGAAAGGAGGGATATTTGTACGGCCAGTGTCAACATTCGTTTGTCTGTGTCAATGGAACAAACTGGTCTTCGTGGACAATGGTCATTGATAGTAATATTATAAACTTACAGCTGGGTAAAAATAATATATATGTATATATATAAAAGCGATTTGGGCCCGGCATTAAATCGAAAGTAAAAAGAATTAAGAACCTTTTGCATAGAGTTATATCCCCTTAGGCTTGATCGGTAGGCTAGGTTATTTTTTGGTTTCGGGCAGATCCGATTTTCTCTTGGATTGTATTTTAAACTGGAATACTGTTGTATTAATTCTTTACTTTCGATATAACGCAGAACCCAAATCGCTTTTATATATATATATTATTTTAAAATCTTCTTTCAACTACTAGACTGACGGTATCTATCCCACTGAATGTTCCAGATTGTTGTTCTAATTGTAGTCCAAGGTGAGCCAACCTGATCGATCCGGTACAGCTGCTGAAGTAGAAAATAGAACAAAATGACAGTCTCGCTCTTCCCTTTCTGTCCTGGTAGGTTTATAAATGTCCATACTTATTTTGATTTTTTTTTTTCAAAACACAGGTGATCGAAGATTCTCAATATTTGAATATACAACCCCCCAACCTCTTTAAAAACTGTCGAGTTATCATATATTAACATAACTAGCTGCAATCTTGACTAATACATTGATCATCACTTAGAAATACATTGATACAATTTTTGTTGAAATACTCATAACTTATTAATGATTTTCAAGACAAAGATAGCGGTTTTTGAGGACCACTGCATACGTACAGATGCCAATAATTACTTCCTGAATAGCGGAGCGCATCTTTCACGTTTTTCTTTTTTCCCTGTGCGTACGTAGACGTGCCTGCGTAGTCACTGAAGAGCTATCGACCTGCTGTATTACGCACGTCCCGTGAAAGACGCTACCAGTCTATTTTTAACTTTTTTTTTTTGTATATAGCTCTTGGAATATTGAGTGAAATGGATAATAATAAAATACTTGTCAGTGCGTCAGAGACAATAAATATCTCCCTGCGTCAGTGACAATGAATATCTCCCTGCGTCAGTGACAATGAATAACTCCCTGCGTCAGTGACAATGAATATCTCCCTGCGTCAGTGACAATGAATATCTCCCTGCGTCAGTGACAATGAATATCTCTCTGCGTCAGTGACAATGAATATCTCCCTGCGTCAGTGACAATGAATATCTCCCTGCGTCAGTGCAATGCTACAAAGCCTTTTTCTGTCATTTCAAGTGCATATCAGTTCCTTGAAATAATAAGTTATTCCTTGATGCTTTATCGAACTGTTATCACTATTTATAGGCCTATTATTTCAACTTGTTACTCCTTTGTTATCAAATGCCGAACTGTTATATCGCTATCTTATATCAACATGTTTTCTCTACCTGTTTACCTGTTGTTGTTGTTGTTTTCGTCATCCACAGGCGTACCTAGGGTTGGGGGAAGGGGGGGTCCAAATTCGTAAGTACCCCCGGGCCCCAGCCTGAGGGGGAGCCTCCGAATTTTTTTTTACATTAATTATTAAGTACATTATCTCATGTCATGGTGTTGAATGTCAAAATGCAGGGCCCCCAAATCCCTAGGTTTGGCACTGTTCTCATCTTTAATCACTGATCAATCTTTTTTTTTAATATCATAATATCATTGTTTAATATCATTGTTTAATATCATTGTTTAATATCATTGTTTAATATCATTGTTTAATATCATTGTTTAATATCATTGTCATTGTTTAATATCATTGTTTAATATCATTGTTTAATATCATTGTTTAATATCATTGTTTAATATCATTGTTTAATATCAACTGGTTATCACATATACCTGAATCAAACTTTCGTTTTTATTTTTATTTCTCATATTTTCAACGCCTCTTCAATCAAGCACAAAGGCCCGTGTAGGCACCACGGTGGATGTATCGTCATCACCCTCTGGGGAGTCGAACTGTCGGCGTTCACTAAATGGACCGAGACAACCACGTCTCACCCAAGCTGTGACTGAATATTCTGAGCCAGGTGTAAACGACTGGTGTAACGATGGTTACTATTTGAGGGTGTGGGGGGGGAAATATGTTTGGTGGAGGCGCGAAGGGGGTGGTGGTAGTGTTGGAAGGGGGGGGTGCTATGCTTTGCAGACAAAAACCCCCATCCTCAAACAAGCTTAAATGTACAAGTTCAGATGCAGATATATGGAGATGGAAAGTCAAATTGGCCGACATATCAATAGATGGTCAAAACATGGTCAAATAACGGACATAGCTAACGGTCAAATAAGCAAATAATCCACGGAAACTGAGACAGAAACTGTAGATTAGATGGATACATCCCATAATTCCACGATTCCATTCAATTGTCAATTACGGCGCCTCACCTTCCACCCTAGCCATCCACCCCACCCCCTTTCCTCCCTGACCCAGTACGTTGTTTCACCGGTGGTGAATGTCAGTGTGAGCCAACAAGTCCACCCAGCGGTGAGCTACATCTACAAGATCCATGATGCGCTCCTCACCACGACAGACTGGCACAAATGATGGTAATAATCCCATCAACGGGAGAGTTAAGGAAAATGGAGCGGGGGGGGGGGAGGAATGGATTGGGGCCGGGGGGGGTGAGATTTCAGAGAAGATGAACTACCAGCCGTGCCCTGTGCTGGCTAGAGCTGAGGGGATGGGTGGTGGAGGGGGTGAGTGGGTGTAGGGGTGGGGAGTACTGGGGAGGTAGAGAGGAATGAATGTTTACGTTGGATGATCCAGATTTTCTCTATTGGACTTCAGACTCACTTCAAGTTCTCCATTGATATTAATAGATAAAAAAGTTTCGATTAAAATCACTTTATTTAGTTTCCCACAAGCTCACTTTGAATCGCTTTATATTTATAAACACTTCTATTATTAGATTTATGCGAGAGGCTGGAATTTTTCGGTTCTAAAGTTTAACCCAACCCCTTCTATAACCCTTTCTTTATTTTTTTTTATTTTTTTTTTTTTTTTTTAGAATAACATGTATCCAAAAATAAACCGGAGTTCGAAATCCAAGTGCATCTTTTAAAAACACAAATCAAAGGGTTTTGACGTCACTAAGACAAATCATTTCGTCAGCAAATCCCCGCCAAAATTTGACTATCTTCTCCCATGTTTTTTTTTTTGGTATGTGCGCGTGTTTATCTCGTTGATGTTTACTCTTTGTTTTTTTTTTTTATTCCTCTACCTATCCCCAGAGTGTGAGTTCAAATCTATATATAACGTCATCGCCTGGCATAGAGTGACTGCCCTTGAGAACAGCGAGGTAAAGTCGGCTTCCGTCACGCTGTGTTTATGTTATACAAACCTTGACGTCTGCATACATTTTTTTTGCCAGCAGAAGTAGAAAAAAATAAAATAAAGGGAAGCGAAAGAACGCTTTCGACACACAAAGACTTGGAAAGAAAAAAAACCCAGAATATTGGTACTTTCAACTACCAATTGATGCATTCGATTTTGTTTAAAAATTAAAATATTTTTCAAATCTTAGAATTTATTTTTCATCCTTTATTTACCATTGGCTTGTTAATCATTGCGCAATATGAACTTTGACCTTGTTTTACCAAATTGACCTTGTACGGTGACTAGAGCAGAGATTATTGGAAAAAGGGTGGGGGGAGAGAGAGAGAGAGAGTCAAGA
>JAGDYQ010000021.1:3430647-3450882 GCA_021962125.1 Bulinus truncatus
GAAGAGAGATCATACAGAAAGTGCATCACTTTTTAAAAAGTCCTCTAGCAATGAGTGAAATAAACTCCCTTCATTTATGTTACTTTCCATTTGATACGCAATGGAATAACACACAAATATGGCGGCTTTCGGGAAAATCCAAATTAAATTAACGATGCGCATTTTGTGTAATTTATATTCTGTGTACAGTACCACTTATGTGCCATCTCTGGTGCTATATTTACACAATAAGAAACTAAACGTTTGTTAATTTGAAAACTAAACGGTGTAGTATCATTTAGTCTTCTGTTCTGTTTTTTTTTTTTGGTCTAACATTTGTTTATTATATTCACAGTGAATCGCGAAGTTTAAAAATCACTGGTATACACGTTCATAAATATGTCCCTTCTTACGTCTAATCATGAAACAAGTTTAAGTTATACATACATACTTTCAAAGATCTAGTCTTAAACAGAAAAAAAAATAAATCACGGCAAATCATCGATTTATTGGTTTGGTTTCGATTCTAAATCCCAGGGGCAGACAACCACTATCGTCGTTTTAATTAATTATTTCATTAGAGTTACGTTTCTCTACAGACCTTAGAAGACTGAGGAGTTCATTGGGTTATCTACCCTTTTTCTTCCACGTCCTCCTGTCCGCTTTCCCCAACTTTTCTCTCTCTCAGACACTGGCCAAGATGAGTAATTTACTTTAATACGCTGAGATATAATACCCCTTTCTCCCTTCTTTAAGTTGGTCGATTCTAAAGTAGGTCAAACCAGTGACCATATGGCCGATAACGTCTGGAAACATTAAAAATGGTTATTTTACTTTATTTAAGTTTTATAACAGACAGTTGCTATGGTAAAATATAACTACCCATGGCAGACAGTTGCTATGGTGAAATACAACTACCCATGGCAGACAGTTGCTATGGTGAAATACAACCACCCATGGCAGACAGTTGCTATGGTGAAATACAATAACCCATGGCAGACAGTTGCTATGGTGAAATACAACTACCCATGGCAGACATATTGTATTCGAGAATCTAGAACAGTTGTTCTCAATGTGTGGAGATCATTGAGAGGGGAAGGGGGGGATGTTGATAAAATAGTTTTCGATAGTTACTTATTGAAGAATTTACAAAATGTATGTTAGTTTTTCTTTCTTTTTTATCTTTATATATATATATATATATATATATATATATATATATATATATATATATACATATATATATATACATATATATATATCTTTACAGGTGACATGAAAACATAACAGGGTTCTTGGTGGGTCACACATCTCAATAGTTTGAGATTTTCTGGTCTTAAAGATATTTAAGATTTTGTTTGAATTGTTGGTGTGAATCTAGGCAGGCTTGATTCTTTAGGATGAAGGGGAGGGGGTGGAGGGAAGGGGAAGAGACACAGAGAGAGAGCAATGCTTTTGTTTAATATGTAAAACTTTGAAGTCAATACAAGGTATATACAACCAAAAAAAAATATGTTTTAACTTACAAACTGTGAGCAACGTAGAAGGCGGTGTAGCGAGAATGGGGGGGGGGGGGGAGGGCAAAAGGTGGGATGGGGGAGGGGCGTATCTAAAGGGGCCAAATGGAATCTCTCTTATTGGACATCCGTTATGAATTTTGTGGTGCGTCTCGAGGTCGCTAAGGGCGTGGTTGCGGGGGGAGAGGCAGGCGCTTCACACCCTCGTCTAGCACCATAGAAGTCATTTAATTGTTTATTTATTTTTTTAATCAATACAATTTAGCAGTTTTAAAAAAGTACTATTTATACATGTACTCTGAGCAGCACCGTATTATGGGTCATATGGGGGGGGGGGTGCAAAACACATGGGGGCAGACTTTTTTAGGGGCGGCAAAATCTTTTTACCTTTGATGGTAAATTTTTTGAATTTAAGTATATGATAGAAATTACTTTTCACCCGGGCGTCAGATAGGCTAAATGCGGCTCTGCATGCCATCACCAATAAGTGCATTAATACAAGAGCCCATAACTCATACATTGAGACTAGCATAAAACGGGTGTATGTGAAATGAAAATTATCTCTCCCAATAGTACATTGTTATCCTTAGCCGCGAGCTGTAATACTGTTTCCCCACCACAAATGTACACAGGTGTGTTCTATATGTCCTCTGTTGTAGGATATACGAAACTAACTATATGTCCTCTGTTATATGATATACGAAACTAACGCCGAGAGCTTCGTAAAGTTTACGCATCCCAATCTTAGCCGACTATGAAACTATTCTTGGTAAGCCCGCCGAAGGACGGGCGGAATTTTATATATTTTTCATAAATGTGAAATCTGAATAGTTATAACCACTCTTGAAATATCAAAGAAATGTATGAAATTCAACGTATACACCGCACGATATGAAAACTACCTGCGAGGGAGAACCAGTGCTACAACGCACACACCGCACGATATGAAAACTACCCGAGGTAAGCTGTCACGTGATTACTTTAGTAAATACAAGTGGAGGAACAAAAACACACACACACACACACACACTACTCTTTTATTATATAGGATGCAACAAAGGTCCTAACCTATGTCTCCCAAGCGTTAACTAAATGTAGCAATAGATTAAATGTATAATGTATTAAAAATACTTTGATATTTGACCTTAATCTAAAGCCGGGTCCTCGGTAATACAAGCTAATGTTATCTTAACAGTCATACCTACCTTATGCATGGGCGTAAATTTATATCTGTATATTGGAATTTATTGATTTAAAAAAAAAAAGGCTGTAACATGATCTAACGATTTTCTTTAAGACGATTCGACCTGTCTCGACGTATCTGTACAATGCCACACTTTGGGCCGTTCTTCAGATCCACTGGAATTCCCTCCCCTTCTCTAATCTCATCTAACACATAATCCTCCCTTGAGATTCTCTCCTCTCTAAGTTCTTCTTCTCTTTCAAATTCCCCGGGTAAAGTGCAATGCGTCTTTACAGACAAGTCTTTCCCCTTGTTTTTTTTTTTATTATTATTTGTGTGTATCTCGTTTCTTCCTAATTCCCGTCAAGGCTCGTGACTGATAACTAACTACATGTAGACCAATGACTTTTCCCCCAATGTTCTAAAAGGTCAATTTATTTTTATTTATTTTTTATATATTCGCGCTACAACTTAAACGCAACATCGACAGTTCAGTGGTCACTACATAAACCGATCGACTATTTTTTGAGCCATCATTTTTCACAGGAGGATGATACTGTAGGGAATCGGTCATGGCAGTGGGTGGTTTGGGAGAGTTGGTGGTGGGGGGGGGGGGGGGAATACTTCTCGATGACTGATAAGGACGACCCATTTGAGAGTCTTTTTACATCGCGGATCTGGTCAGTGACTGAGACAGTCTTGAAGGATTGGTCACGGTGGTGGGGGCGGGGGGAGTGGTCAATACTGTGGAAGGCTAGGAAGGGATGGTGTAAACTACAGATGAATAATTAAGATGGGTTGTTTATATGGAGGGGAGGGGGGGGGGACTACTACGAAGTAAGCAGTAGGTTCTTCAGCAATGGGCAGATAAATCTGAAACTGATATATAGATGGACGACCAAACGATTCAGGAGTTATGTCTCTTGATCGGATAGATTAATTTGTTTGCCTGAACTTGTCATTATTTTTTCTTTTTTTTTTTAGTTTCCAGTAATATCTGTTTTATATTGAGAGATAACTTAAACAGTTTTTATTTTCTTCTTCCTCTTCGTCCCTTTTAAAATGACCACCAGATAACTGCGTCTGGTCTACACAAGCTTACGCTACACACAATCAAGCTAAAAAAAATAAATAAATAATATAACATGAAAACATCCAATAAACAAGCATCAAGGAAACAAATCCTATGGAAGAAACATGTAATCCTTGTAGAAGATGTTCTATATAGATAGAAACAAAAAAACAAGAACACATTTTTAAAGTTAAAAAAAAAAAAACCAGTTTTTTTTTTTAATTGTTGGTGGGTCTGAAGTCTGAAGAATGTAAGTTCGTTGAACTTGAGAAAATATTGTTTAAGCTACATGGCGTGACGAATAGTTTTTATTTTGTTTTATTCCAGCTAAAAGTCCAGTTAGGTCGAACCAACCACCGGTGTTGTTGGGTGGTGGGTGGACGTCCTACGTCATAATTACAAGTCTGAACAAACAACTGGAGTGGACGATGTGACCTCTCGGACAATTCGTTTTTTTTTGGAGCACGGTTATTTTTGGTGGACAGTCTGACACTGACTTTATCAGTGGTTCAATATCAGACACTGACTTTATCAGCGGTTCCGTATCAGACACTGACTTTATCAGCGGTTCAATATCAGACACTGACTTTATCAGCGGTTCCGTATCAGACACTGACTTTATCAGCGGTTCAATATCAGACACTGACTTTATCAGTGGTTCAATATCAGACACTGACTTTATCAGCGGTGCCGTATCAGACACTGACTTTATCAGTGGTTCAATGTCAGACACTGACTTTATCAGTGGCTCAATATCAGACACTGACTTTATCAGTGGTTCAATGTCAGACACTGACTTTATCAGTGGTTCAATGTCAGACACTGACTTTATCAGTGGTTCAATATCAGACACTGACTTTATCAGTGGTTCAATATCAGACACTGACTTTATCAGTGGTCCAATATCAGACACTGACTTTATCAACGGCCCAATATCAGACACTGACTTTATCAACGGTCCAATATCAGACACCGATTTTATCAACGGTCCAATATCAGACACTGACTTTATCAACGGTCCAATATGAGACACCAAGTTATTAATGGTCCATCATCAGTGATTGTACGTGTAGCCGATGCTACATGATAACGTTGAACAAACAATCAAAACTATTATTTTAAAAAAAGACGAAGTATTCCTTGTCACCAGTGCCCTACTTTTGTTGTGAATGTCCTAACTAGATTACCACCTTGCTTACCCACCGCCATTGGGCGCCCATCCACCGTGGCCTCAAACTGACCATTAAGTCCGCCATCAAATAATTTTATCCTAGGTCATTATTAACCTATTCGTTATGATGTACACATTTTAATAATTGGATATATCATCTCGTCACTTTTTAGTCCCTACCATCTCATCACTTTGACAGGCAGGTTCCGTGATCACGTGATGTCTCGATACTTAATTTCAAATATAAACTTGACTCGGTGACGAATGAGAGCGGTTACTGAGGAGGTAAAAACAAAACTGACTCTTCCCCCCCCCCCCCCCCCACAATTACCCGGAAACTTAACCAGAATGAGATATTTGCATGCTACATGAAGTTTGTAAAACTCAGACAGAATACATATTTCTTTTGAGAGAGAGGGGAGGAGTTAATGCGAGCGACATTTGTTAATAGAAATTAAGTAAAAAAATAATTAAAATAGTGAAATATGTATATTGTAGACATTGGTCGTTGTAGTCTGTTCTAGATAACAGAAACAGTAATTTGGTCTAAAAAATAGATTTTAAAAATTATTTCTTCGATATCAATATTTGGAAATAGTTGAACTGGGGGTCGAGCAGTATAGAACATTCGACTGGAATCCAGGTTCGATCTCTGGAGTGAGAGAATTCCGCACTCACCCTGCGCCCCGCGGGATTTGTATCAGTTCCTGGCAGAGCTCGATTTAAGAAAAAAAAACCAGTGCGGGGATGAAAAAAAATTCTGCAGAGCCGGGGATAAATGTCTATGGTTTCTTCCCCGGCTGGGAAATATTAGCTAAAGCAGAGCCGGGGATCACAGGTCTCAGTGCAGGGGATATCCCCGGCGGTAAATCTGGTGCTGTTCCCCAAGTTCACCCAGATTTAAATGGGTGCCTGACTTAAACTGGGGAAGTGTAGACGGCTCGTCGCTGTGCTAGCCACACAATTCCTTATACGTCGTATGTACTAACAATAGATACTGGATCTGAGGCATTTTTTTTACCTCGGGGGGCCTTTATAAGCCAGCACGCCCCTGGTTTGGTTACCCACGAATGTCTGCGATGTTTGGTTAGCATATTTGAAGTCAAAAATTTCATGAGCATTTTTACTGTACATCAGTGGGTCTTAAACCTTTGCGATTCGCGACCCACTAAGTAAGCTTTTGATTTTTGTTTTTTTTTCTTCAGATTTTGGAGACCCCCGGTTTAAAGGAATACATGATGCAGGAAATAAACGCTACAATTAAATATATGTATATATGTGTATGTATGTAAGTATGTATACATTCATCGATAAAGAAAATAAGCAGATTAATGGTGACACACTTTTAAATCAGCTTGCGACCCAATAGTGGCTCGTGAACCCATACTTTGAGAATCATTGGTGTATTGGATGTATAACTGTATGTGTTTGAAAGATGTTCCTGTATATCCCTTGCCTGCTTTAGACAATGTATATTTACTGTTTTCGTATTTATATATCTCAGTAGCGAAGCTAGCCTCAGTGGTGCCCATGGTTGGGGCGGGGGGGGGGTCTAAAATGACGGCACTGGTCAGTGTTTGTGCTTGTCGTTGATTTTATGTATGAGTGTGTACATTGTTTACGTGAGTGTGTACATTGTTTACGTGAGTGTGTACATTGTTTACGTGAGTGTGTACATTGTTTACGTGAGTGTGTACATTGTTTACGTGAGTGTGTACATTGTTTACGTGAGTGTGTACATTGTTTACGTGAGTGTGTACATTGTTTACGTGAGTGTGTACATTGTTTACGTGAGTGTGTACATTGTTTACGTGAGTGTGTACATTGTTTACGTGAGTGTGTACGTGGCTCTGTGTGTCTGCGGCTGTATGTGTGACAGTGACAGAGACATTCAAAGACAGTTTGCCAGATGACACTACTTACCTGTCCACTGCTGTGGCCAGCAGGACGTAGGACGAGGCGTACATGGCCACCACCTGGAAGTATTTCACGGACACACACAGAAACTGGCCACCACGAAACCTGGTGTTCAAATAACAGTGAGCATACAGATAACAGTGTTATAAATTATCATGATGATCATTAGCTATCCATAAGATATTTTGATTTAATTATTTATATACCGTGTGGTGTTATTATTTCCTATAATTTATATAAAGCCATAAATTTGGTTGCAAATTAAATAAAATTATAGATGGACTGAAATAAAATCGAAAGTTAACAAATGTTATTACGTCATACACTAAGCTTGATACTGCAAAAAATGACGTCATCAAGAAAAGGGTATATATATATATATATATATATATATATATATATACACACACGCACACATACACAAAAGAAACTAGGTCTTCTTAGGTTGAAATGTTTGATTAATTAGAAAAAAACATAATAATACTTGAGTGAAGCAAACTATATTACGTGTTGAATTTTTCTACAAATAAAATAAGAATTTGTTGCTGTCAATTGTTCACAAATATGTTTATATTTATAAGAAATCTTCACAGTGCTAGAAGTAGAAAACAACATACAATGCTCTTAGTACAATAGCAAATGACGTCATCAGATAAGGAGCACACGTGTAATGTCGAGTCTCTCTATATAATGGATTCTTGGTTCTCATTGTTTGAAATTTAAGAGTTGGCAGGTTGTTTTTGTTGTTTTATATGGAATTTCGAAAACATTACATTGGTATTTATTATCATTTGAAAGATATAAAACATTGATTACATTACATCTATCCATTCACACACGATTGAATCAACTTTCGTCCAACATAGTAGACTATTTTAAAAAGAAAAATACACAATCAATCCATTTTAATATTATTTTATTTACTACTATCATTTTTTTCGAATTCCCTATTAAAAAGTTCAGGGACATCTCTCTGTTGGGGTCTTAATCCCGTCACGCCGGCCATGTTCCTTGTGTTCCGGTCTCTTGTATGTTTATAAACAGGGCCCGATGAAGGATTTTGTAGGCCCCAGGCAATATAGATTCGTGGGGGTCCTAAGTTAATTCATTCATTATAATTAATTTAATATTATATGATTGTAAATTTTTAAAAATATTTACTTTTCACTTTTTAAGGCCCTATTTTTGTTTGTAGGCCCTAGGCACGGTGCTTATAGTACCTAGGCATTAATCGGGCCTGGTTTATAAAGTGATATTTTTGTCTCGTGTAATCTTTACTTAGGTCATGCCAGTCTCTCAGCCAGTGAAATATATTATCTATATCTGTAATAAAACATCTGAGTGTAGAGATAACTCAGAACACAGAGCTTTCATGTACACACGTCATTCTCCCGTGTATTTCATGTACACACGTCATTCCCCCGTGTATTTCATGTACACACGTCATTCTCTCGTGTATTTCATGTACACACGTCATTCTCTCGTGTATTTCATGTACACACGTCATTCTCTCGTGTATTTCATGTACACACGTCATTCTCTCTTGTATTTCATGTACACACGTCATTCTCTCGTGTATTTCATGTACACACGTCATTCTCTCGTGTATTTCATGTACACATGTCATTCTCTCGTGTATTTTATGTACACACGTCATTCTCCCACGTATTTCATGTACATACGTCATTCTCCCATGTATTTCATGTGTACATGTCATTCTCTCATCTATTTCCTGACCCTCTCTAATCGGATTTGTCTTCCCCCCCCCCGGTCAGTCAGTGTGGTCCAATGTGTCTGCCCCCTTAGGGCCAGTCTGTTGGTCAGTACATATTCGTCTGCTTTGACCGAGCTGTTTAATTCGATTAGTGGACTAGGGACAGAGTATAAATTATTTCTGTAACAACTGGATTAAACTTTGATCCAGTGGAATTGAATTAACGAGGGACTCTGTCATCGTGTAGTATAGATAAATATTCTGGTCATGCCTTTGTAGCCTACATTTTTCTGACTGAGATGAAATTGTACCATACAAATTGACAGACAGATAGAATGACTTGAGACTAGACAGATATATTTAATACAGACAGAAAAAGGCTAAGTGTATATATAACCGGTTAGTATGTTGGTAAATATATTGATAGGTTGTTAAAGAGTAAACCTATTAACACCTAAAAAGCAAAGATTCATACATACATACATACATATATAGCACTAACATGAATGCCGATACATAATAACATACTCTCAAAGATGCAGGCATTCAGTCGTAAAGATCCAAACATACAGACAAATGTGGAAACCAAGAAACGGAAACGGATTGTTGAGCAAAAAGTTGATAAAACTCCAATAAATAAATTTACCGAATTAGCATCGATACTTTTAAAATACTTAGGATTAGAAAATCTGAATCTCCCTGACGTGAACATTATTTATCCCTAAAATAGTCGAACTTGATCATTTTTTATTGTCTAGTTGCGATCCGTTTACCAGCATCGATACTGCATTTTATTTTGTACGAAACGAAATAAGAAGAAACTCCCAAGTTAAAATGGAAAAAAAAAAACAGTTTAAAAGATAAAAAATGGAGTCAGTCCGAAGTTTATTTGTGTCCAGACATGCCGGACTCTGGCGACCATTGATGTATGGACCTGTCTTGTTTATTTATTCAAAAGCCTCGCCAGGAGAGGGGGGTGGGGGGGGAGTAGATTAACAAACAAAAAAGAATTGGTTGCAAACTTAAAGTGAGGAACACTACGTGTCCGTGTGTTTGTGTTTGTTAATGTATTTCTTTGCAGGTTTTTTTTTGGATGGATAGACAGATAGATGGATAGAATAGATAGATGGATATAATAGATATAATAGATAGAATAGAGATAGATGGATAGATAGATAGATAGAAAGATAGATAGATAGATAGATAGATAGATAGATAGATAGATAGATAGATAGATAGATAGATAGATAGATAGATAGATAGATAGATAGATAGATAGATAGATAGATAGATAGATAGATAGATAGATAGATAGATAGATAGATAGATAGATAGATAGATAGATAGATGGATAGAATAGATAGATAAAGATAGGTAGAATAGATAAAGATAGATATATCGCATGTATACTGGAGTACCTTTGCTATGTATGTGTGTGTGTATATATATATATTTTAATGTTTCTAAGCTTATGTCACAATATGTGTGAAAGATTGTCAATCAAGAATCTAAGGCCACTTTCAGCGGTGTCACCTTTATGTATAACAGAGGGTGATTGCTTCATTTGGACATTAAAACACCCCCATTTCCATATATTTTCAAGTTTCACCTATGAGGGTTCCTCGTTTCACGGCGTGTTGCTAATTCCAGGATGCCGGCATATAATAGATTCTTTTTAAAGGTGTGCTTAACTAGATAGGTAATAACAAAGGCTTATTTTACAACATTTTGTATTAAGTTTTATATAATCCATGTAATTGACGCAAAAAGTGGATGGCATTATAATATAGCTTTTTACACATACAAAACTGAAGAATAATAAAAATAAAAAGAATAGGGTGTTGTTGTTGGTGGTTGTGTTGTTGTTGGTGGTGGTGTTGTTGGTAGTGGTGGTGTTGTTGTTGGTGGTGGTGTTGATGTTGTTGGTATTTGTTACTTAATTAGAAAAAAAATTGGATGGATTGGTGGAAAATGAGAAGCAGCTAAAGAACAAGTTTAATGAAAATAAATATGACTTATGTTTTTGTAGAACAGTTGATGTACAATTCATCGTTTATTTATCTGAAAATGACCCACTTTCCTATACAACCAGATGTACAGCGCGAACCACTTGTGTTCCCAACAGTGTCTAAATTCGAGGGCCTGTGTTCGATCTCGTGGGACTAGTGATCGTGTGGTATATAGCGCTCGACTGTTGATTTGAGGGGTCCGGGTTCGAACCTTAGGATTTTTTTACGCCCTGGCGTAAAGTCCCCCAAGTCCACTCAGCTTTAAATTGGTACATTACTTTTATTTGGGGGGGGGGGTGTAAAAGTGGCTGGACGTTGTGCTAACCACACAATCCCTTTATATGCCGAGGATACTGAAACAGATTAATTCTACATTTTATCTTGCCCCGATGAGCTCTTTAGGGGCTTTATGGAACTTTTTTCCTGTATTTGATTTCCAAAGGAGTATCAAAGCCTGCAACTCGGACGGTTTTTTTTAATGGAAGTCTATCGTTGAATAAAACAATAGAAATAAGACCTCCCCCTCCCCCAGCTTACCTCCCCCTCCCCCAGCTTACCTCCCCCTCCCCCAGCTTACCTCCCCCTCCCCCAGCTTACCTCCCCCTCCCCCAGCTTACCTCCCCCTCCCCCAGCTTACCTCCCCCTCCCCCAGCTTACCTCCCCCAGCCCCCCTCCCCCTCCGCCCCCCCCCCGGATGATGAGAATTAGTTTTTAGAACGATGTATCCACACACTGTGCTTCAATTTGTCTTCAGTCATCAGTGATGAATTGATGTCGTGAAATAAAACAATATGTCTTTTGTAGCCACCGTTTCCGTTTAATACTAGTAGTTATTTAACTTGTTAGCCAGTAATGTTGTGTTGAGGTACAGACAGGGCTCGCTTTACCGCCGGGGATGCCGGGGATATCCCCGGCACTGAGAACTGTCATCCCCCGGCTCTGCTTTAGCTAATTTCATCCCTGCTGTCGACATTTATCCCCCGGCTCTGCAGAATTTTTTTTTTTTCATTCGCGGCACTGGTTTTTTTTTCCTTTCAATCGAGCACTGGGTACAGATGACACGGGAGATGACACATAGACATAAAAATTAAAAAAAAAAAAAAATTCCCATTTAAAGTAACCCCAACCCCACTCCACCCTCACCCTTGGGGGGTCTGGTCGATCTAAGTTTTTATGAGGTTTTTTTTTTTGTTTCTTAATAATAAGATTTTGTCCCGCCACTTGCGTTCGTCGTCTGCTGGCTCGTCTGCTATAACAGATGGGCGTTGACCGTTTGAAATCAATTATAAAATGAAGTACGGGTTCATTGTAATCCTTACATCAGCGGTTGTCGAACTTTTCCTCGGATCCCCTCATGGGCGACCACTCAATCTATTTTTATCCTAGTGAGCTCTTAAAACAATATACAGCTGTGACCCAGTTCAGGATAATATATAGTGGTTGGCCTTGCCCTACCATAAAAAAAGAGGATGTTCTAGAACAGCCCCGTATCTTGAAAATTCTACAGGGAGAAGTGGGGGGGGGGCAGGCATTCTACAGCAGGAGCCAGGCAATAGCAGGGGGGCAGGTAATACATTTTACTAAGTAGAGCCAATAATCAGAGGGGCCCAGCCCTCCTGGCCCCCCGCACGCTACGGGCCTGTTCTACAATCAGTTCGTCAGAATATCGGACATTCTTATTCTTTTCTCGTTAAATGTCTCTCTACGGGTACTGGCCGGTTCATAGATTGACTCATTGTTTGTTGCTCTCGTCTGTTGCTCGTTAAATGTATCACTATGGGTAGTAACCGGTTTACAGATTGACTCATTGTTTGTCGCTCTCGCCTGTTGCTCGTTAAATGTATCACTATGGGTAGTAACCGGTTTACAGATTGACTCATTGTTTGTCGCTCTCGTCTGTTGCTCGTTAAATGTATCACTATGGGTACTGACCGGTTTATAGACTGGTTCATTGTTTGTTGCTGTTATTTACCAAATCACACAATCATTTTTTTTCTTCTGTATTTGGAGGGCCCAAGATAAAAGTCAATGCATTCACTTGATGACTGGAGTTCATCAGACCCTCTCCCCCCCCTCTCAGTATCGCGTCAGCCTTGAGCTGGCCGCATGACGTCCCCTACCTCTTTTTGTTTCAATTCCGACTGTTATTTTACATGTTTGTTTTACCCTCCCTGTTTTTTTTTTCTTGCCTTGTTGGTTTCACTCCAGTTGCCTGTGTGCCTAGTGACACTGTCAGCTGTTCTAAGGGTTTGACCTTAGACATCGACATTATGAAGTCTTTTTAGCCCCCCCCCTCCCCACGTGCCACTGACATACGGCCATCGTTTCCTTGTGGTGGGGCATGACTGACACCAATGATCTAGGAAGTATGTACTTTAACAATTTTAAAGCGGGTTACACATTAAAATGGGGGGGGGGTGCGGGTGGGGTAATACAAGTTTTTACATGGGGTCCCCCTCTCTCTCCCTCTCTCTTTCTCTCTCTTCCCCCCTCTCTCTCTTTCTCTCTCTTCCCCCCTCTCTCTCTTTCTCTCTCTTCCCCCCTCTCTCTCTTTCTCTCTCTTCCCCCCCTCTCTCTCTTTCTCTCTCTTCCCCCTCTCTCTTTCTCTCTCTGTCTCTCTCCCTCCCTCTCTCTCCCTCCCTCTCTCTCTCTCCCTCCCTCTCTTTCTCCCTCCCTCTCTCTCTCTCGCTCTCTCTGTCTCTCTCCCTCCCTCTCTCTCTCTCTCTCTCTCTCTATCTCTCTCTCTGAACTCTCTCAGTGATAACTGCAGGCTGAGACTTAGTCTCTTAGAGCCCGTGAGATCAAACTCGCTGTGTCTCTCAACATATGGGGACTGCCATACAGGCCAATGGCCAGCGAGCTACCCGTCTGGTCCACCCTGTTTCCCGCCAGCCCCGGGGGGGGGGGGGCACTCAAAAAAAAAAAAAAAAAAAAGCAAATGATCCACGGTTTCCTCCTCCACTTCTCTGCAGTGTCGGCAAAGGGTATCGGGCACTGGGCCTCAACCTCCCAAAGTTACGCACCTAAAGGACAACGCCGAGTGCGAAAACTCTCGAGCCGGCCGCTCAGTTTGTGCCCTATCCACGGTCGACTGAGATAGACAGGGTATTTAGGTCCATAAGAATAATTTGTGTGTGTGTCAAAATTGGGTGGGGTGGGGGGTAGAGGTGACATGTTACACGCCGCTATCGGATGAAAAAGGGAAATAATAAGGTCGAGAATCTGACGAACTACTTCCTCACTTCTCTCCCACTTCCACATAAAAAGATTTGAGTCAATCTAATGTGATGTCTTCCCCTCACCTCCCCCCCCCCCCCCCACAGTCAAACCAGGTTATAACCAGTTTAAAACAAGGGCAGATTAAATCAGGACCGGCACGTCCAGCGGTATGACACATCATCTCGAGACGTGACCAGACCATGGCGGTTTTCAATTATGTCTGGGGACTCAAAGAAAGCTACCAGACACTGAAGACTCGGGAATTTCCACAATACCGGTACCTTTGTTGTTTTCTAACCCAACCCAGCCTCTTTCCTACTTGTTATCGCTACCCACACCATCTCACTATCGACCGATAGTTTCCCGTTCAAACTGTTATTGATGAAGTACGCATTACAAGTTTATATACAGCATTACAGATAAAACATTAAGCGTCCGTACGGATAAAATGATGTTTAGTTATTCAAATTCTTTGGCCAATAATTAGACAGTCTAGACAGACACACTAATAGATAGATAAATAGATGTATTGATATATATATATATATATATATATATATATATATATGTCGAGTGGTGTAGAGCGCTTGGCTGTCGACCGGAGAGTCCCGGGTTCGAATCGCAGTGAGAACCTTGGAAACTTTTTCAGGTCCTGGTGAAAGTATTCTCCTAGGTCCTGACTTTAAATCGGCTTGGCGTTGTGCTAACCACACAATCCCTTTAAATGCCGAGGTTACTGAAACAGATGAATTCTACACTTCATCTGCCGCGATGAGCCCTTTGGGGCATAAGGGAACTTTACTATTGATATACATGTTGTGTAAAGAGTACCGGAGGAATGAGTTCTGCACTATGGTTTTCAATACAGTCTGAGAAATGAAGGGAGAAACATTCTTATAATCAATTAGAAGCTTAATGAAATCCAGATCATTCAGAGGTGCGTTTGCTAGAATGGGACGCTGAATCCAAGCTTTAATGTAAACCGAGGATGCAAAGATACCAAATTCTGCAATTGATCTGTCTTCATGCTTAGTCAGCTTGAATTGATGACAGAAGAGATAAATCTTCATGTTGTAGATTATTTTAGACATCAACAATGCATGGTGATAAGCTCCTGGAACACGAAAACGCAACCCAAGGGGGGAATTCCTTCCAGGAAGATAAGATCCAGAGTCAAAAGTTCTTTGTAATCTTCACATGGCAAATATCTTGAGTTGTCTTTTATATGGAGGATATTTGAACAAGATGTGATGACTTCTTTTAATGGCTTGAGATTTTGCTCCAGTCGAACATCGAGGCATATACTAAATTCTGCCTGTCTTATTTTTAGCCAAGACTTCTTAAAGCGCTTGAATAGCACAGCACATCCGGTTCAGTTGTACTACCCCCAAATGTCTTATGAAGACGGCTGTGTTTGTAAACATACCATTGGCCAGTATACTCAATAAGGGGAAGTACCTAGCTCAATGGACATTGGCATGTCAACTGGACAGTATACAACAGAGAAATAGGTCATGAAAAAATAGTACCAACTGACTGCCAGACGACTGTGTTTGTAAACATACCATTGGACAGTAGACTCAATTAGGGGAAGTACCTAGCTCAATAAACAGGAGTTGTGCCAACTTCTATGCCAGTTGAATGAACATACTTTTCGAACTAATAGTCATAACTAAATGAAAGATATTTATATTGCCGCAACATTTTTATCTTAAAACACTTGATTTTATAACTAAATTGAAATGCACTGGTCAAACTGGCTATTTATATGAAAATCAAAACTTCTAGACATTTCAAGAATTTCCCGGAACCTTCTCAAGTTTTCCAAGTTTTTTCTAGAAGCTTCTAGAACCTTCTAGAGATTTCATAGAACCTTTCAGAACTAAGGAAACTTTTTTATATATATATATATATATATATATATATATATATATATATACCTAGATTGTCCTAGATAGACTGGGTGGATGTATGCAGAAACCATGCCAACAAATCTCAGTAGTGACCAACCCGGACAGTTCATACCGACTGTTGCGCTCTACCTCTCAACCAGCCCGTTGAATTGAAACGAAAAATCATTTTGAATAAATGTCGTTAGAAAAAAAAATGTAAATAGACATTTAATATTGTCCAATGGTGTTGTTTTGTGGAGTTTTTTTTAATTTATATATTTCCTTCAAATGTGTTTATCAAAGTTAATTTTAAATGTGATTTGATCCCGTAACATTTAGACAAACTAAACCATTGCAGAAGGTTTTTTTTTTTAAATTGTGGACGGATTTCTTATTGAATAGCCCTATCTCCTCTTCCCTTCCTCCCTCCACCCCCCCCCCCACTTTTCATCTTATTCCTCTCTGAGGAGTGTAGTCTCATTTTCGGACAGAGTGATATAAATGTAGACAAAAGATGGTCTGGCCCAGGCCCGTAGCGTGCGGCGCCCCCCCCCCTGCGTTTTATCTGCCCTTCCCCTCTGCTTATTTGTTCTACTTAGTAAAATGTATTACCTCCCCACCGCTGCTATTGTCTGGCCCCTGCTGTAGAATGCCTGGCCCCAGCTGTAGAATATTCATGCTACGGGGCTGGTCTGGCCACATACAAAGAGATCGATAAGTACACGTGTACACAGGTAAATAGATACAGATTCAGTTTGACAGGTAAATAGATACAGATTCAGTTTGACAGGTAAATAGATACCGATTCAGTTTGACAGGTAAATAGATACAGATTCAGTTTGACAGGTAAATAGATACAGATTCAGTTTGACAGGTAAATAGATACAGATTCAGTTTGACAGGTAAATAGATACAGATTCAGTTTGACAGACAGACAGGTAGGTAGATACATGGATCGTGCATTAAAAAGTAACTGGTTCACAAACACTACACAATTTTTGTGTCAAACTTGCCATCCGTAAATCAGAGATGAGCGGACAGCGGACGCGTCCGCTTGCGGACGCAGATCCGCAGACTTTTCCGAATTCGCGGACTGACAGCGGACGCTTCGTATGGTTAAGTTGCGGCCTCGCGGACTGACGCGGATCTTCTTTAGCGTTACCATAAAAAATTTCAAGTCATTTAAACAGCTAAATTTCAGCAATGCGGACGCACGGACTGACTGCAAACCAATGTTGTAAGATTCTGCGGACGCCGATCATTGATAGAAATCAATTAACGGATGCGGACGCTAAATTTCAAGATCCGCACACCTCTGACGTAAATGCTCTTGGAAATATCCATCCCCAAGATTTTAATTAGGAAGTTGAAAATGACACGTGGAGATAAATCATTGAAAGCATGGAATGATGAAACGAAAGAAATAATGAGTGTCTATGACGAGAAGATGACACTGATGTCGGAGATATGTGTGTGGGTCTTTGATGTGGAGAGATGAGGGATAATGGGATTATGAGCTGCATGTGATAACGGAACTTTATTTTTATTATTGCCGGGATGGAACTTCTTTCTATATTATAGTGGGGATGGAAAGTATTATTGTGGGGTGGAACGTATTATTGTGGGGATGGAAAGTATTATTGTGGGAATGGAAAGTATTATTGTGGGGTGGAACGTATTATTGTGGGGATGGAAAGTATTATTGTGGGGTGGAACGTATTATTGTGGGGATGGAAAGTATTGTTGTGGGGTGGAACGTATTATTGTGGGGATGGAAAGTATTATTGTGGGGTGGAACGTATTATTGTGGGGATGGAAAGTATTATTGTGGGGTGGAACGTATTATTGTGGGGTGGAACGTATTATTGTGGGGTGGAACGTATTATTGTGAGGATGGAAAGTATTATTGTGGGGTGGAACGTATTATTGTGAGGTGGAACGTATTATTGTGGGGTGGAACATATTATTGTGGGGTGGAACGTATTATTGTGGGGATGGAACGTATAAATGTGGGGATGGAACGTATTATTGTGGGGATGGAACGTATAAATGTGGGGATGGAACGTATTATTGTGGGGATGGAACGTATAAATGTGGGGATGGAACGTATAAATGTGGGGAAGGAACTTGTTATTGTGGGGATGGAACTTATTATTGTGGGGTGGAAAGTATTATTGTGGGAAGGGGGGGTGGAACCATGGGCGTATTCATGGGGGGCAAGGGGGGCATTTGCCCCTCCCCCCAACATTTTGAAAAAATGTCATATATGAGGGGGGCATTTGCTCCCCCCCCCTTACATTTAAAAAAACGTCATAAAGTTGTTATTTGCCCCCCTCCCCTGGAAAATTTTTGCCCCCTCCCCCACCTGGAAAAATTCCTAGCAGCGACGCCCATGGGTGGAACGTATTGTTGTGGGGATGGAACTTAAATGGGTTGACTTGATAAAGAGGAATCAATACGACTGGGCGTTGTGCTAACCACACAATTCCTTTATATGCCGATGTTACTGAAACATATGAATTCTACGCTTCATCTGCCCCGATGAGCGGGAACTTAACTTTTGCGATTGCCGACGGGTAGGGGTGAAAAGGAGGGGGGAGGGGATGGGGTGAATAAGAACAGGTACATGTCTTCATTCCATCCTCCCTTCCACCTCCTCCTCCTCTTCTTCTAGCACCACAAACAACATTCAGCATAAAAAAAATGAAACTCACGACAACAACTTAAAAAAAATTGTTTGTTTTTTTTTTACACTCACACGTCCGTGACGTCCCAGGCCAACTGAGGGAGAACGTTGAAGAAGGCCACGAACAGATCCGCCAGGGACAGGTGAAGGATCATCAGGTGCATGCGCGACAGACGCTTCCTGCGGTACACCAGGGAGCCCACCACGCACCCGTTCCCGGATATGGCCAGGAAGAGGATCGTGGCGCTGACGGTCACCTCGATGACGGCCAGGCCCTCGTCCCTGTCCGTGCTGGAGCCGTTGGTCAGGTTGCCCGCTCTGTTGGTGGTGGTGGTGGTCATCTCCGGAAATGCCTCCTGCGTGGCCGCGACGACCTTCGTTTGAACCATGACGTCTGTCAGCATTCCTTCATGGATGGTTAATTCCCTTCTTTACCTGTATGATTAACTTGTCGTGAAAGAAGAAGAGTCTCTGGTCAAGATTACGGTGAAGCATAAAAGAATTAATCCGAGTGAACAAAATGAGAATAGAAGTTAACCAACCAACTATTTCGAAGAATCTACACGTGTATCATTTTAAACCACGTGTGTTCACCGTTTCATTATCAACATACCAGTCACGTGTGGTGGATCAGTTTATATGATTGGTTCAACTATACTTTGTTACACCGAATGCGTTCATCAGTGAAATGCACGAATTAATGAACGCAAGGTTTGTACACATTGCAGCACATACAAATTAAAAATCTTAGCGCATATTTTAATTAGATCAGCGTTGTTCACGTCACGGTTGCCCTTGCAGCCACGGGTTACCTAAGTACTCAGAGTTCGATCCCTAGGCCATTGCGGAGCAGACCTATAGACTGTAAGATAACCATCTCTACCTACATCTATTCGGGTCAAAGAAGTCTTCAATTTTGAAATTTAAAAGAAACATACAACACGTGGTTGGGACAATCAACAGTTTAATCATACAATTAATCATACAATTAATCATTCAATTAATCATGCAAAGTATTTCACCCATCGCACCTCCATGCGTAAATATTGCAGTTTTCTCTTGATCAGCCAAACGTAAATTGATAAATTATCAATTTTTTTTTAAAAACTGTGATTTTCATCCGCAAAAAAAAATTGACTTGTGTTTTTATAATGACCTTTTTTTTACACTTTCATACAATTCAATTAAGCTGAACAGTTTTTAAAATTATTTGAATAGTATGTGTGTGTTTGTGAGTGTGTTTGTGAGTGTGTGTGTGTGTGTGAACGCATGCGTGCCTGGGTGATGCGGGGGTAGGGAGAGGGTAAATTACGTTTTAATTTGATCATAAAAAGTAACCGCCATGCCTGAACCTCAAACGGACATTCTAATTATAACTGCTTGCAAAACTCATTTTGAAAATGGAAATTTTAATGAATTTTTAAAACCTTCTTTCAATAAATTAAATTAATTCAAACAATTTTTTTTGTTTCAATGTGAAAACTTGTGTGGGCGATTCCCCCCCCCCCCCTGTAATATAGTAGCAGCCTTAGGGGGTGGGGATCGAGGCAACAGATCCTAGTGTCGCGCTTAAGTATGGTCTCAAAATAGAGTCGTTTTGTTACGTAATATTGGTACATGTTATTGTTATGTAATATTGTTACGTGTTATTGTTACGTGTTATCGTTACGTGTTATCGTTATTTTTTTTTTTAAATATCAACAAGTGTGCGAGAAAGAATTCACTTAAAGTGTAATAACAGAGAATCAGAGGAGGGCTTTTAAGAAGAGTGTCTCTCTCTTTCTCTCTCTCTTTCTCTCTCTCTCTCTCTCTCTCTCTCTCTTTCTCTCTTTCCCCATCCCCCCAAACGCAGTTCTGGGCCACCCAGTGGGCCCAA
>JAGDYQ010000021.1:3451382-3611382 GCA_021962125.1 Bulinus truncatus
TATATATATTTAATTCACCTTTCCATCTATTTGTCTATCCGTATGTCTGTTTTTAATCCGACTCTCCTCTATCTCTCATTATTCTTCTATTTTAAATATTCTGTCTGTCCTCTGTCTGTAAATTTCTAGCCTAGCTACACCATAAAGATGTTTAGCTTCACAAGTTGATGAAAAAAATAATCAACCCAAATAAAAAACACATTTTTCTATTTACTTGTGCACTGATAATCTCGTCTGCTGTATCCCACGGCACAAACACATCTGTTGATTGCGTCATCACAATGGCCGGTGTAGTTAGCGCCACTGCATACCTTACCGTCGAAACACTGCAAACCGGCAACTGTGGACATAGAAGTCAAGGGTGTATACCATGGGTGGACAAACATTTTAAGTACTAGTAATGTACTGATTACATAACAACCAATCCAGAACATGTAAGAATGATGCGTTGTTTATACAACAACCAATCAGATTATGCCTACCTTCACATCCGTACTTCCTTTTGCTGTAGCCAATTATACAATCACATCTGTCGATTGCCGTGTTGCAATGACCAGTGTAGCCATCACCAGCACAAACTGAGTCCACGACACACTGTCGTCCGGCAGCTGTAAGAGACATTTATTTATTTATGGCACCACACTGATGGTTTGCAGTGATTCAGCAGAATCAAAACCTAATCCGTTCCTGAATATGGGTTGAATTTCAAATCGTTTTTGTGTATATATTATTATAGATCATTGATGGCGAATTTTCCGGGAGCCGCGCGCCCAAAATTCAAGCGAATAACAACTTATTTAATAGCAAAGTTCCAGCAATCCAATCAAAATTTAAGAAAATGGTATTTTAGTCGCGTGCTTACTGATGAGGCTCTGCGTGCTGACTTTGGCACGCATGCCACAGGTTAGCCGTCTCTGTTTTAGATCATATAAAACTCATGCTGCAGTAAATGTCATCGATTTAAAAAAAGACTCATGTTCACAACATCAAATCTGTAAACCACCAAACGTTCAGAGCACAACATATTCAAAGATTCTCTAATGCCGTCAATCTATTTCTAATGTTGTCTTTTAATATGAAAATTATGCTCTGACTAACTGCTAGACTATTTGTCGACTATGGTGGACTCTTGATATTCCCACGTCTAATCTCTACGTTTTTCTCAACCCAACTCCCTTCTCTACGCTCTGTGTTTCATAAACTGTCGCACTAAGTGCTCCGACTTGCTTGATTGGCGGATCACCTTCACTGAATTTCAGTGACTTATCTCTTTGTTACAAGGAATGTATTGTCGACCTCTTACTTTTAGTTACATTCGGAGTCTGGAAATGAATCCGACAACCCCACCATCCATTATTTACACAAAAGTTAGAGCCATTTAAATTAAACTTCCCTTACCTAGGTCACTAGTAATTATAACCTTGTAACCATACGTTAAGTAAGAAAAATACAATCATGAACTTAGTCAAATTAATAGATATATAATTTTGTCTCTAAATCTACATCATAGTAACGTTTCCTTGTGAAAACACCGTTCTCGACAAACGGTATAAGTATGGTATACACCGAATTCTCAGCAAAGTCTACTATTAAACACACTTTATGCACCTGAACATCCAAAGTCAAGTTGACTGAAGCCATCAACACAGTCACACCTGTGTACGGATGTATTGCAGACAATGTATTAAAGCTCTGCATTTCTCAGTACAACGCTCAACCTTACTTTTAATGGGAATTTCGTTTTTATTTCAAATTAGCTAGAATGACGTCAGTTGTCAAAGTTTGTCAGCGCCTCCCAGCGGCTGGTGAGATGGAACTAAAAGAATTTTAAGATGAATTTTGTACCTGAACACCCGTAATCCTTTTGGGAATAGCCGTCAGCGCAGCTGCATCTGTTGAGGGTGGAGTCACACACTCCAGAGTAACCAACTCCAGCTGTAGCACACTGTGTATTGGCCTTGCACTCCAGACCGGCCACTGTTATCAAAGCAAACACGTTTTTAATTTTTGTTCATATTAGACAGGGCTCCTTTTAATACACATTTCTATTACATATGATGTTATTGGCAGACCCAAGAGGTACCCGGACCCAGGGCTTCTTTTCAGTAATCATTTCTAATATATCTCATAGATGTGTGGACCCAACAGGTTCCTGAGCCCGGGTCACAGAAAATAACAGAAATACGGTTCTGAACAATACTGATTCCTACATAACCAGACAATTGCTACTTTATCTACTTAGACTCCTTTAACCACCTGTCTGTTGTAGGTACCTTTCTACCAAATTAGCTACTTATTTATGTACCTACCTACTTACAATAAAATAAACATATCTATTAGTCCGAGAGTTGGTCGGTGTGTCTGTTGTCTACCTATCATTCTATCATCCAGTCTACCTACCTCCTACCTGTCTGTTTATCTATATACCTACCTATCTGAGTGCCAGTATGTCTACCTATATATATATATATATATATATATATATATATATATATATATTTAATTCACCTTTCCATCTATTTGTCTATCCGTATGTCTGTTTTTAATCCGACTCCTCCTCTATCTCTCATTATTCTTCTATTTTAAATATTCTGTCTGTCCTCTGTCTGTAAATTTCTAGCCCTAGCTACACCATAAAGATGTTTAGCTTCACAAGTTGATGAAAAAAATAATAAACCCAAATAAAACACATTTTTCTATTTACTTGTGCACTGATAATCTCGTCTGCTGTATCCCACGGCACAAACACATCTGTTGATTGCGTCATCACAATGGCCGGTGTAGTTAGCGCCACTGCATACCTTACCGTCGAAACACTGCAAACCGGCAACTGTGGACATAGAAGTCAAGGGTGTATACCATGGGTGGACAAACATTTTAAGTACTAGTAATGTACTGATTACATAACAACCAATCAGAACATGTAAGAATGATGCGTTGTTTATACAACAACCAATCAGATTATGCCTACCTTCACATCCGTACTTCCTTTTGCTGTAGCCAATTATACAATCACATCTGTCGATTGCCGTGTTGCAATGACCAGTGTAGCCATCACCAGCACAAACTGAGTCCACGACACACTGTCGTCCGGCAGCTGTAAGAGACATTTATTTATTTATGGCACCACACTGATGGTTTGCAGTGATTCAGCAGAATCAAAACCTAATCCGTTCCTGAATATGGGTTGAATTTCAAATCGTTTTTGTGTATATATTATTATAGATCATTGATGGCGAATTTTCCGGGAGCCGCGCGCCCAAAATTCAAGCGAATAACAACTTATTTAATAGCAAAGTTCCAGCAATCCAATCAAAATTTAAGAAAATGGTATTTTAGTCGCGTGCTTACTGATGAGGCTCTGCGTGCTGACTTTGGCACGCATGCCACAGGTTAGCCGTCTCTGTTTTAGATCATATAAAACTCATGCTGCAGTAAATGTCATCGATTTAAAAAAAGACTCATGTTCACAACATCAAATCTGTAAACCACCAAACGTTCAGAGCACAACATATTCAAAGATTCTCTAATGCCGTCAATCTATTTCTAATGTTGTCTTTTAATATGAAAATTATGCTCTGACTAACTGCTAGACTATTTGTCGACTATGGTGGACTCCTTGATATTCCCACGTCTAATCTCTACGTTTTTCTCAACCCAACTCCCTTCTCTACGCTCTGTGTTTCATAAAACTGTCGCACTAAGTGCTCCGACTTGCTTGATTGGCGGATCACCTTCACTGAATTTCAGTGACTTATCTCTTTGTTACAAGGAATGTATTGTCGACCTCTTACTTTTAGTTACATTCGGAGTCTGGAAATGAATCCGACAACCCCACCATCCATTATTTACACAAAAGTTAGAGCCATTTAAATTAAACTTCCCTTACCTAGGTCACTAGTAATTATAACCTTGTAACCATACGTTAAGTAAGAAAAATACAATCATGAACTTAGTCAAATTAATAGATATATAATTTTGTCTCTAAATCTACATCATAGTAACGTTTCCTTGTGAAAACACCGTTCTCGACAAACGGTATAAGTATGGTATACACCGAATTCTCAGCAAAGTCTACTATTAAACACACTTTATGCACCTGAACATCCAAAGTCAAGTTGACTGAAGCCATCAACACAGTCACACCTGTGTACGGATGTATTGCAGACAATGTATTAAAGCTCTGCATTTCTCAGTACAACGCTCAACCTTACTTTTAATGGGAATTTCGTTTTTATTTCAAATTAGCTAGAATGACGTCAGTTGTCAAAGTTTGTCAGCGCCTCCCAGCGGCTGGTGAGATGGAACTAAAAGAATTTTAAGATGAATTTTGTACCTGAACACCCGTAATCCTTTTGGGAATAGCCGTCAGCGCAGCTGCATCTGTTGAGGGTGGAGTCACACACTCCAGAGTAACCAACTCCAGCTGTAGCACACTGTGTATTGGCCTTGCACTCCAGACCGGCCACTGTTATCAAAAGCAAACACGTTTTTAATTTTTGTTCATATTAGACAGGGCTCCTTTTAATACACATTTCTATTACATATGATGTTATTGGCAGACCCAAGAGGTACCCGACCCAGGGCTTCTTTTCAGTAATCATTTCTAATATATCTCATAGATGTGTGGACCCAACAGGTTCCTGAGCCCGGGTCACAGAAAATAACAGAAATACGGTTCTGAACAATACTGATTCCTACATAACCAGACAATTGCTACTTTATCTACTTAGACTCCTTTAACCACCTGTCTGTTGTAGGTACCTTTCTACCAAATTAGCTACTTATTTATGTACCTACATACTTACAATAAAATAAACATATCTATTAGTCCGAGAGTTGGTCGGTGTGTCTGTTGTCTACCTATCATTCTATCATCCAGTCTACCTACCTCCTACCTGTCTGTTTATCTATATACCTACCTATCTGAGTGCCAGTATGTCTACCTATATATATATATATATATATATATATATATATATATATATATATATATATATTTAATTCACCTTTCCATCTATTTGTCTATCCGTATGTCTGTTTTTAATCCGACTCTCCTCTATCTCTCATTATTCTTCTATTTTAAATATTCTGTCTGTCCTCTGTCTGTAAATTTCTAGCCTAGCTACACCATAAAGATGTTTAGCTTCACAAGTTGATGAAAAAAATAATAAACCCAAATAAAACACATTTTTCTATTTACTTGTGCACTGATAATCTCGTCTGCTGTATCCCACGGCACAAACACATCTGTTGATTGCGTCATCACAATGGCCGGTGTAGTTAGCGCCACTGCATACCTTACCGTCGAAACACTGCAAACCGGCAACTGTGGACATAGAAGTCAAGGGGTGTATACCATGGGTGGACAAACATTTTAAGTACTAGTAATGTACTGATTACATAACAACCAATCAGAACATGTAAGAATGATGCGTTGTTTATACAACAACCAATCAGATTATGCCTACCTTCACATCCGTACTTCCTTTTGCTGTAGCCAATTATACAATCACATCTGTCGATTGCCGTGTTGCAATGACCAGTGTAGCCATCACCAGCACAAACTGAGTCCACGACACACTGTCGTCCGGCAGCTGTAAGAGACATTTATTTATTTATGGCACCACACTGATGGTTTGCAGTGATTCAGCAGAATCAAAACCTAATCCGTTCCTGAATATGGGTTGAATTTCAAATCGTTTTTGTGTATATATTATTATAGATCATTGATGGCGAATTTTCCGGGAGCCGCGCGCCCAAAATTCAAGCGAATAACAACTTATTTAATAGCAAAGTTCCAGCAATCCAATCAAAATTTAAGAAAATGGTATTTTAGTCGCGTGCTTACTGATGAGGCTCTGCGTGCTGACTTTGGCACGCATGCCACAGGTTAGCCGTCTCTGTTTTAGATCATATAAAACTCATGCTGCAGTAAATGTCATCGATTTAAAAAAAAGACTCATGTTCACAACATCAAATCTGTAAACCACCAAACGTTCAGAGCACAACATATTCAAAGATTCTCTAATGCCGTCAATCTATTTCTAATGTTGTCTTTTAATATGAAAATTATGCTCTGACTAACTGCTAGACTATTTGTCGACTATGGTGGACTCCTTGATATTCCCACGTCTAATCTCTACGTTTTTCTCAACCCAACTCCCTTCTCTACGCTCTGTGTTTCATAAAACTGTCGCACTAAGTGCTCCGACTTGCTTGATTGGCGGATCACCTTCACTGAATTTCAGTGACTTATCTCTTTGTTACAAGGAATGTATTGTCGACCTCTTACTTTTAGTTACATTCGGAGTCTGGAAATGAATCCGACAACCCCACCATCCATTATTTACACAAAAGTTAGAGCCATTTAAATTAAACTTCCCTTACCTAGGTCACTAGTAATTATAACCTTGTAACCATACGTTAAGTAAGAAAAATACAATCATGAACTTAGTCAAATTAATAGATATATAATTTTGTCTCTAAATCTACATCATAGTAACGTTTCCTTGTGAAAACACCGTTCTCGACAAACGGTATAAGTATGGTATACACCGAATTCTCAGCAAAGTCTACTATTAAACACACTTTATGCACCTGAACATCCAAAGTCAAGTTGACTGAAGCCATCAACACAGTCACACCTGTGTACGGATGTATTGCAGACAATGTATTAAAGCTCTGCATTTCTCAGTACAACGCTCAACCTTACTTTTAATGGGAATTTCGTTTTTATTTCAAATTAGCTAGAATGACGTCAGTTGTCAAAGTTTGTCAGCGCCTCCCAGCGGCTGGTGAGATGGAACTAAAAGAATTTTAAGATGAATTTTGTACCTGAACACCCGTAATCCTTTTGGGAATAGCCGTCAGCGCAGCTGCATCTGTTGAGGGTGGAGTCACACACTCCAGAGTAACCAACTCCAGCTGTAGCACACTGTGTATTGGCCTTGCACTCCAGACCGGCCACTGTTATCAAAAGCAAACACGTTTTTAATTTTTGTTCATATTAGACAGGGCTCCTTTTAATACACATTTCTATTACATATGATGTTATTGGCAGACCCAAGAGGTACCCGGACCCAGGGCTTCTTTTCAGTAATCATTTCTAATATATCTCATAGATGTGTGGACCCAACAGGTTCCTGAGCCCGGGTCACAGAAAATAACAGAAATACGGTTCTGAACAATACTGATTCCTACATAACCAGACAATTGCTACTTTATCTACTTAGACTCCTTTAACCACCTGTCTGTTGTAGGTACCTTTCTACCAAATTAGCTACTTATTTATGTACCTACATACTTACAATAAAATAAACATATCTATTAGTCCGAGAGTTGGTCGGTGTGTCTGTTGTCTACCTATCATTCTATCATCCAGTCTACCTACCTCCTACCTGTCTGTTTATCTATATACCTACCTATCTGAGTGCCAGTATGTCTACCTATATATATATATATATATATATATATATATATATATATATATATTTAATTCACCTTTCCATCTATTTGTCTATCCGTATGTCTGTTTTTAATCCGACTCTCCTCTATCTCTCATTATTCTTCTATTTTAAATATTCTGTCTGTCCTCTGTCTGTAAATTTCTAGCCTAGCTACACCATAAAGATGTTTAGCTTCACAAGTTGATGAAAAAAATAATAAACCCAAATAAAACACATTTTTCTATTTACTTGTGCACTGATAATCTCGTCTGCTGTATCCCACGGCACAAACACATCTGTTGATTGCGTCATCACAATGGCCGGTGTAGTTAGCGCCACTGCATACCTTACCGTCGAAACACTGCAAACCGGCAACTGTGGACATAGAAGTCAAGGGTGTATACCATGGGTGGACAAACATTTTAAGTACTAGTAATGTACTGATTACATAACAACCAATCAGAACATGTAAGAATGATGCGTTGTTTATACAACAACCAATCAGATTATGCCTACCTTCACATCCGTACTTCCTTTTGCTGTAGCCAATTATACAATCACATCTGTCGATTGCCGTGTTGCAATGACCAGTGTAGCCATCACCAGCACAAACTGAGTCCACGACACACTGTCGTCCGGCAGCTGTAAGAGACATTTATTTATTTATGGCACCACACTGATGGTTTGCAGTGATTCAGCAGAATCAAAACCTAATCCGTTCCTGAATATGGGTTGAATTTCAAATCGTTTTTGTGTATATATTATTATAGATCATTGATGGCGAATTTTCCGGGAGCCGCGCGCCCAAAATTCAAGCAAATAACAACTTATTTAATAGCAAAGTTCCAGCAATCCAATCAAAATTTAAGAAAATGGTATTTTAGTCGCGTGCTTACTGATGAGGCTCTGCGTGCTGACTTTGGCACGCATGCCACAGGTTAGCCGTCTCTGTTTTAGATCATATAAAACTCATGCTGCAGTAAATGTCATCGATTTAAAAAAAAGACTCATGTTCACAACATCAAATCTGTAAACCACCAAACGTTCAGAGCACAACATATTCAAAGATTCTCTAATGCCGTCAATCTATTTCTAATGTTGTCTTTTAATATGAAAATTATGCTCTGACTAACTGCTAGACTATTTGTCGACTATGGTGGACTTCTTGATATTCCCACGTCTAATCTCTACGTTTTTCTCAACCCAACTCCCTTCTCTACGCTCTGTGTTTCATAAAACTGTCGCACTAAGTGCTCCGACTTGCTTGATTGGCGGATCACCTTCACTGAATTTCAGTGACTTATCTCTTTGTTACAAGGAATGTATTGTCGACCTCTTACTTTTAGTTACATTCGGAGTCTGGAAATGAATCCGACAACCCCACCATCCATTATTTACACAAAAGTTAGAGCCATTTAAATTAAACTTCCTTACCTAGGTCACTAGTAATTATAACCTTGTAACCATACGTTAAGTAAGAAAAATACAATCATGAACTTAGTCAAATTAATAGATATATAATTTTGTCTCTAAATCTACATCATAGTAACGTTTCCTTGTGAAAACACCGTTCTCGACAAACGGTATAAGTATGGTATACACCGAATTCTCAGCAAAGTCTACTATTAAACACACTTTATGCACCTGAACATCCAAAGTCAAGTTGACTGAAGCCATCAACACAGTCACACCTGTGTACGGATGTATTGCAGACAATGTATTAAAGCTCTGCATTTCTCAGTACAACGCTCAACCTTACTTTTAATGGGAATTTCGTTTTTATTTCAAATTAGCTAGAATGACGTCAGTTGTCAAAGTTTGTCAGCGCCTCCCAGCGGCTGGTGAGATGGAACTAAAAGAATTTTAAGATGAATTTTGTACCTGAACACCCGTAATCCTTTTGGGAATAGCCGTCAGCGCAGCTGCATCTGTTGAGGGTGGAGTCACACACTCCAGAGTAACCAACTCCAGCTGTAGCACACTGTGTATTGGCCTTGCACTCCAGACCGGCCACTGTTATCAAAAAGCAAACACGTTTTTAATTTTTGTTCATATTAGACAGGGCTCCTTTTTTAATACACATTTCTATTACATATGATGTTATTGGCAGACCCAAGAGGTACCCGGACCCAGGGCTTCTTTTCAGTAATCATTTCTAATATATCTCATAGATGTGTGGACCCAACAGGTTCCTGAGCCCGGGTCACAGAAAATAACAGAAATACGGTTCTGAACAATACTGATTCCTACATAACCAGACAATTGCTACTTTATCTACTTAGACTCCTTTAACCACCTGTCTGTTGTAGGTACCTTTCTACCAAATTAGCTACTTATTTATGTACCTACATACTTACAATAAAATAAACATATCTATTAGTCCGAGAGTTGGTCGGTGTGTCTGTTGTCTACCTATCATTCTATCATCCAGTCTACCTACCTCCTACCTGTCTGTTTATCTATATACCTACCTATCTGAGTGCCAGTATGTCTACCTATATATATATATATATATATATATATATATATATATATATATATATATAATTCACCTTTCAATCTATTTGTCTATCCGTATGTCTGTTTTTAATCCGACTCTCCTCTATCTCTCATTATTCTTCTATTTTAAATATTCTGTCTGTCCTCTGTCTGTAAATTTCTAGCCTAGCTACACCATAAAGATGTTTAGCTTCACAAGTTGATGAAAAAAATAATAAACCCAAATAAAACACATTTTTCTATTTACTTGTGCACTGATAATCTCGTCTGCTGTATCCCACGGCACAAACACATCTGTTGATTGCGTCATCACAATGGCCGGTGTAGTTAGCGCCACTGCATACCTTACCGTCGAAACACTGCAAACCGGCAACTGTGGACATAGAAGTCAAGGGTGTATACCATGGGTGGACAAACATTTTAAGTACTAGTAATGTACTGATTACATAACAACCAATCAGAACATGTAAGAATGATGCGTTGTTTATACAACAACCAATCAGATTATGCCTACCTTCACATCCGTACTTCCTTTTGCTGTAGCCAATTATACAATCACATCTGTCGATTGCCGTGTTGCAATGACCAGTGTAGCCATCACCAGCACAAACTGAGTCCACGACACACTGTCGTCCGGCAGCTGTAAGAGACATTTATTTATTTATGGCACCACACTGATGGTTTGCAGTGATTCAGCAGAATCAAAACCTAATCCGTTCCTGAATATGGGTTGAATTTCAAATCGTTTTTGTGTATATATTATTATAGATCATTGATGGCGAATTTTCCGGGAGCCGCGCGCCCAAAATTCAAGCGAATAACAACTTATTTAATAGCAAAGTTCCAGCAATCCAATCAAAATTTAAGAAAATGGTATTTTAGTCGCGTGCTTACTGATGAGGCTCTGCGTGCTGACTTTGGCACGCATGCCACAGGTTAGCCGTCTCTGTTTTAGATCATATAAAACTCATGCTGCAGTAAATGTCATCGATTTAAAAAAAAAGACTCATGTTCACAACATCAAATCTGTAAACCACCAAACGTTCAGAGCACAACATATTCAAAGATTCTCTAATGCCGTCAATCTATTTCTAATGTTGTCTTTTAATATGAAAATTATGCTCTGACTAACTGCTAGACTATTTGTCGACTATGGTGGACTCCTTGATATTCCCACGTCTAATCTCTACGTTTTTCTCAACCCAACTCCCTTCTCTACGCTCTGTGTTTCATAAAACTGTCGCACTAAGTGCTCCGACTTGCTTGATTGGCGGATCACCTTCACTGAATTTCAGTGACTTATCTCTTTGTTACAAGGAATGTATTGTCGACCTCTTACTTTTAGTTACATTCGGAGTCTGGAAATGAATCCGACAACCCCACCATCCATTATTTACACAAAAGTTAGAGCCATTTAAATTAAACTTCCCTTACCTAGGTCACTAGTAATTATAACCTTGTAACCATACGTTAAGTAAGAAAAATACAATCATGAACTTAGTCAAATTAATAGATATATAATTTTGTCTCTAAATCTACATCATAGTAACGTTTCCTTGTGAAAACACCGTTCTCGACAAACGGTATAAGTATGGTATACACCGAATTCTCAGCAAAGTCTACTATTAAACACACTTTATGCACCTGAACATCCAAAGTCAAGTTGACTGAAGCCATCAACACAGTCACACCTGTGTACGGATGTATTGCAGACAATGTATTAAAGCTCTGCATTTCTCAGTACAACGCTCAACCTTACTTTTAATGGGAATTTCGTTTTTATTTCAAATTAGCTAGAATGACGTCAGTTGTCAAAGTTTGTCAGCGCCTCCCAGCGGCTGGTGAGATGGAACTAAAAGAATTTTAAGATGAATTTTGTACCTGAACACCCGTAATCCTTTTGGGAATAGCCGTCAGCGCAGCTGCATCTGTTGAGGGTGGAGTCACACACTCCAGAGTAACCAACTCCAGCTGTAGCACACTGTGTATTGGCCTTGCACTCCAGACCGGCCACTGTTATCAAAAGCAAACACGTTTTTAATTTTTGTTCATATTAGACAGGGCTCCTTTTAATACACATTTCTATTACATATGATGTTATTGGCAGACCCAAGAGGTACCCGGACCCAGGGCTTCTTTTCAGTAATCATTTCTAATATATCTCATAGATGTGTGGACCCAACAGGTTCCTGAGCCCGGGTCACAGAAAATAACAGAAATACGGTTCTGAACAATACTGATTCCTACATAACCAGACAATTGCTACTTTATCTACTTAGACTCCTTTAACCACCTGTCTGTTGTAGGTACCTTTCTACCAAATTAGCTACTTATTTATGTACCTACATACTTACAATAAAATAAACATATCTATTAGTCCGAGAGTTGGTCGGTGTGTCTGTTGTCTACCTATCATTCTATCATCCAGTCTACCTACCTCCTACCTGTCTGTTTATCTATATACCTACCTATCTGAGTGCCAGTATGTCTACCTATATATATATATATATATATATATATATATATATATATATATTTAATTCACCTTTCCATCTATTTGTCTATCCGTATGTCTGTTTTTAATCCGACTCTCCTCTATCTCTCATTATTCTTCTATTTTAAATATTCTGTCTGTCCTCTGTCTGTAAATTTCTAGCCTAGCTACACCATAAAGATGTTTAGCTTCACAAGTTGATGAAAAAAATAATAAACCCAAATAAAACACATTTTTCTATTTACTTGTGCACTGATAATCTCGTCTGCTGTATCCCACGGCACAAACACATCTGTTGATTGCGTCATCACAATGGCCGGTGTAGTTAGCGCCACTGCATACCTTACCGTCGAAACACTGCAAACCGGCAACTGTGGACATAGAAGTCAAGGGTGTATACCATGGGTGGACAAACATTTTAAGTACTAGTAATGTACTGATTACATAACAACCAATCAGAACATGTAAGAATGATGCGTTGTTTATACAACAACCAATCAGATTATGCCTACCTTCACATCCGTACTTCCTTTTGCTGTAGCCAATTATACAATCACATCTGTCGATTGCCGTGTTGCAATGACCAGTGTAGCCATCACCAGCACAAACTGAGTCCACGACACACTGTCGTCCGGCAGCTGTAAGAGACATTTATTTATTTATGGCACCACACTGATGGTTTGCAGTGATTCAGCAGAATCAAAACCTAATCCGTTCCTGAATATGGGTTGAATTTCAAATCGTTTTTGTGTATATATTATTATAGATCATTGATGGCGAATTTTCCGGGAGCCGCGCGCCCAAAATTCAAGCAAATAACAACTTATTTAATAGCAAAGTTCCAGCAATCCAATCAAAATTTAAGAAAATGGTATTTTAGTCGCGTGCTTACTGATGAGGCTCTGCGTGCTGACTTTGGCACGCATGCCACAGGTTAGCCGTCTCTGTTTTAGATCATATAAAACTCATGCTGCAGTAAATGTCATCGATTTAAAAAAAAGACTCATGTTCACAACATCAAATCTGTAAACCACCAAACGTTCAGAGCACAACATATTCAAAGATTCTCTAATGCCGTCAATCTATTTCTAATGTTGTCTTTTAATATGAAAATTATGCTCTGACTAACTGCTAGACTATTTGTCGACTATGGTGGACTTCTTGATATTCCCACGTCTAATCTCTACGTTTTTCTCAACCCAACTCCCTTCTCTACGCTCTGTGTTTCATAAAACTGTCGCACTAAGTGCTCCGACTTGCTTGATTGGCGGATCACCTTCACTGAATTTCAGTGACTTATCTCTTTGTTACAAGGAATGTATTGTCGACCTCTTACTTTTAGTTACATTCGGAGTCTGGAAATGAATCCGACAACCCCACCATCCATTATTTACACAAAAGTTAGAGCCATTTAAATTAAACTTCCCTTACCTAGGTCACTAGTAATTATAACCTTGTAACCATACGTTAAGTAAGAAAAATACAATCATGAACTTAGTCAAATTAATAGATATATAATTTTGTCTCTAAATCTACATCATAGTAACGTTTCCTTGTGAAAACACCGTTCTCGACAAACGGTATAAGTATGGTATACACCGAATTCTCAGCAAAGTCTACTATTAAACACACTTTATGCACCTGAACATCCAAAGTCAAGTTGACTGAAGCCATCAACACAGTCACACCTGTGTACGGATGTATTGCAGACAATGTATTAAAGCTCTGCATTTCTCAGTACAACGCTCAACCTTACTTTTAATGGGAATTTCGTTTTTATTTCAAATTAGCTAGAATGACGTCAGTTGTCAAAGTTTGTCAGCGCCTCCCAGCGGCTGGTGAGATGGAACTAAAAGAATTTTAAGATGAATTTTGTACCTGAACACCCGTAATCCTTTTGGGAATAGCCGTCAGCGCAGCTGCATCTGTTGAGGGTGGAGTCACACACTCCAGAGTAACCAACTCCAGCTGTAGCACACTGTGTATTGGCCTTGCACTCCAGACCGGCCACTGTTATCAAAAGCAAACACGTTTTTAATTTTTGTTCATATTAGACAGGGCTCCTTTTAATACACATTTCTATTACATATGATGTTATTGGCAGACCCAAGAGGTACCCGGACCCAGGGCTTCTTTTCAGTAATCATTTCTAATATATCTCATAGATGTGTGGACCCAACAGGTTCCTGAGCCCGGGTCACAGAAAATAACAGAAATACGGTTCTGAACAATACTGATTCCTACATAACCAGACAATTGCTACTTTATCTACTTAGACTCCTTTAACCACCTGTCTGTTGTAGGTACCTTTCTACCAAATTAGCTACTTATTTATGTACCTACATACTTACAATAAAATAAACATATCTATTAGTCCGAGAGTTGGTCGGTGTGTCTGTTGTCTACCTATCATTCTATCATCCAGTCTACCTACCTCCTACCTGTCTGTTTATCTATATACCTACCTATCTGAGTGCCAGTATGTCTACCTATATATATATATATATATATATATATATATATATATATATATATATATATATATATTTAATTCACCTTTCCATCTATTTGTCTATCCGTATGTCTGTTTTTAATCCGACTCTCCTCTATCTCTCATTATTCTTCTATTTTAAATATTCTGTCTGTCCTCTGTCTGTAAATTTCTAGCCTAGCTACACCATAAAGATGTTTAGCTTCACAAGTTGATGAAAAAAATAATAAACCCAAATAAAACACATTTTTCTATTTACTTGTGCACTGATAATCTCGTCTGCTGTATCCCACGGCACAAACACATCTGTTGATTGCGTCATCACAATGGCCGGTGTAGTTAGCGCCACTGCATACCTTACCGTCGAAACACTGCAAACCGGCAACTGTGGACATAGAAGTCAAGGGTGTATACCATGGGTGGACAAACATTTTAAGTACTAGTAATGTACTGATTACATAACAACCAATCAGAACATGTAAGAATGATGCGTTGTTTATACAACAACCAATCAGATTATGCCTACCTTCACATCCGTACTTCCTTTTGCTGTAGCCAATTATACAATCACATCTGTCGATTGCCGTGTTGCAATGACCAGTGTAGCCATCACCAGCACAAACTGAGTCCACGACACACTGTCGTCCGGCAGCTGTAAGAGACATTTATTTATTTATGGCACCACACTGATGGTTTGCAGTGATTCAGCAGAATCAAAACCTAATCCGTTCCTGAATATGGGTTGAATTTCAAATCGTTTTTGTGTATATATTATTATAGATCATTGATGGCGAATTTTCCGGGAGCCGCGCGCCCAAAATTCAAGCGAATAACAACTTATTTAATAGCAAAGTTCCAGCAATCCAATCAAAATTTAAGAAAATGGTATTTTAGTCGCGTGCTTACTGATGAGGCTCTGCGTGCTGACTTTGGCACGCATGCCACAGGTTAGCCGTCTCTGTTTTAGATCATATAAAACTCATGCTGCAGTAAATGTCATCGATTTAAAAAAAAGACTCATGTTCACAACATCAAATCTGTAAACCACCAAACGTTCAGAGCACAACATATTCAAAGATTCTCTAATGCCGTCAATCTATTTCTAATGTTGTCTTTTAATATGAAAATTATGCTCTGACTAACTGCTAGACTATTTGTCGACTATGGTGGACTTCTTGATATTCCCACGTCTAATCTCTACGTTTTTCTCAACCCAACTCCCTTCTCTACGCTCTGTGTTTCATAAAACTGTCGCACTAAGTGCTCCGACTTGCTTGATTGGCGGATCACCTTCACTGAATTTCAGTGACTTATCTCTTTGTTACAAGGAATGTATTGTCGACCTCTTACTTTTAGTTACATTCGGAGTCTGGAAATGAATCCGACAACCCCACCATCCATTATTTACACAAAAGTTAGAGCCATTTAAATTAAACTTCCCTTACCTAGGTCACTAGTAATTATAACCTTGTAACCATACGTTAAGTAAGAAAAATACAATCATGAACTTAGTCAAATTAATAGATATATAATTTTGTCTCTAAATCTACATCATAGTAACGTTTCCTTGTGAAAACACCGTTCTCGACAAACGGTATAAGTATGGTATACACCGAATTCTCAGCAAAGTCTACTATTAAACACACTTTATGCACCTGAACATCCAAAGTCAAGTTGACTGAAGCCATCAACACAGTCACACCTGTGTACGGATGTATTGCAGACAATGTATTAAAGCTCTGCATTTCTCAGTACAACGCTCAACCTTACTTTTAATGGGAATTTCGTTTTTATTTCAAATTAGCTAGAATGACGTCAGTTGTCAAAGTTTGTCAGCGCCTCCCAGCGGCTGGTGAGATGGAACTAAAAGAATTTTAAGATGAATTTTGTACCTGAACACCCGTAATCCTTTTGGGAATAGCCGTCAGCGCAGCTGCATCTGTTGAGGGTGGAGTCACACACTCCAGAGTAACCAACTCCAGCTGTAGCACACTGTGTATTGGCCTTGCACTCCAGACCGGCCACTGTTATCAAAAGCAAACACGTTTTTAATTTTTGTTCATATTAGACAGGGCTCCTTTTAATACACATTTCTATTACATATGATGTTATTGGCAGACCCAAGAGGTACCCGGACCCAGGGCTTCTTTTCAGTAATCATTTCTAATATATCTCATAGATGTGTGGACCCAACAGGTTCCTGAGCCCGGGTCACAGAAAATAACAGAAATACGGTTCTGAACAATACTGATTCCTACATAACCAGACAATTGCTACTTTATCTACTTAGACTCCTTTAACCACCTGTCTGTTGTAGGTACCTTTCTACCAAATTAGCTACTTATTTATGTACCTACATACTTACAATAAAATAAACATATCTATTAGTCCGAGAGTTGGTCGGTGTGTCTGTTGTCTACCTATCATTCTATCATCCAGTCTACCTACCTCCTACCTGTCTGTTTATCTATATACCTACCTATCTGAGTGCCAGTATGTCTACCTATATATATATATATATATATATATATATATATATATATATATTTAATTCACCTTTCCATCTATTTGTCTATCCGTATGTCTGTTTTTAATCCGACTCTCCTCTATCTCTCATTATTCTTCTATTTTAAATATTCTGTCTGTCCTCTGTCTGTAAATTTCTAGCCTAGCTACACCATAAAGATGTTTAGCTTCACAAGTTGATGAAAAAAATAATAAACCCAAATAAAACACATTTTTCTATTTACTTGTGCACTGATAATCTCGTCTGCTGTATCCCACGGCACAAACACATCTGTTGATTGCGTCATCACAATGGCCGGTGTAGTTAGCGCCACTGCATACCTTACCGTCGAAACACTGCAAACCGGCAACTGTGGACATAGAAGTCAAGGGTGTATACCATGGGTGGACAAACATTTTAAGTACTAGTAATGTACTGATTACATAACAACCAATCAGAACATGTAAGAATGATGCGTTGTTTATACAACAACCAATCAGATTATGCCTACCTTCACATCCGTACTTCCTTTTGCTGTAGCCAATTATACAATCACATCTGTCGATTGCCGTGTTGCAATGACCAGTGTAGCCATCACCAGCACAAACTGAGTCCACGACACACTGTCGTCCGGCAGCTGTAAGAGACATTTATTTATTTATGGCACCACACTGATGGTTTGCAGTGATTCAGCAGAATCAAAACCTAATCCGTTCCTGAATATGGGTTGAATTTCAAATCGTTTTTGTGTATATATTATTATAGATCATTGATGGCGAATTTTCCGGGAGCCGCGCGCCCAAAATTCAAGCAAATAACAACTTATTTAATAGCAAAGTTCCAGCAATCCAATCAAAATTTAAGAAAATGGTATTTTAGTCGCGTGCTTACTGATGAGGCTCTGCGTGCTGACTTTGGCACGCATGCCACAGGTTAGCCGTCTCTGTTTTAGATCATATAAAACTCATGCTGCAGTAAATGTCATCGATTTAAAAAAGACTCATGTTCACAACATCAAATCTGTAAACCACCAAACGTTCAGAGCACAACATATTCAAAGATTCTCTAATGCCGTCAATCTATTTCTAATGTTGTCTTTTAATATGAAAATTATGCTCTGACTAACTGCTAGACTATTTGTCGACTATGGTGGACTCCTTGATATTCCCACGTCTAATCTCTACGTTTTTCTCAACCCAACTCCCTTCTCTACGCTCTGTGTTTCATAAAACTGTCGCACTAAGTGCTCCGACTTGCTTGATTGGCGGATCACCTTCACTGAATTTCAGTGACTTATCTCTTTGTTACAAGGAATGTATTGTCGACCTCTTACTTTTAGTTACATTCGGAGTCTGGAAATGAATCCGACAACCCCACCATCCATTATTTACACAAAAGTTAGAGCCATTTAAATTAAACTTCCCTTACCTAGGTCACTAGTAATTATAACCTTGTAACCATACGTTAAGTAAGAAAAATACAATCATGAACTTAGTCAAATTAATAGATATATAATTTTGTCTCTAAATCTACATCATAGTAACGTTTCCTTGTGAAAACACCGTTCTCGACAAACGGTATAAGTATGGTATACACCGAATTCTCAGCAAAGTCTACTATTAAACACACTTTATGCACCTGAACATCCAAAGTCAAGTTGACTGAAGCCATCAACACACCTGCGTGCTGATTTATTCAGACACCCGTGTAGTTGAAGCCCAGGTTAGAGCAGTCTGAGTCTATGGAACACAACCTACCTGCAACTGTGAGCAAATCAGAGGAGTTAATTACTATATTTATGATGCATAAATTATGCAAATATCTGCACAATAGACTAACCAAACTACATGTACAACAGTCATAAAACAGTGATTTAATAGATCAAAACATAACCAACTCCAAAATGGGAAAACCCGTTTACTAACTAATTTTTTTCGCACCACATTCCAGGGATGCGAACGTGCACCAGACCTATCTAAATGCCACTTTAACAAAAAACAGAGTAACAGCTCTACTTGAACATCCAAAGTCTCTTCTGTTATAACCGACTGAACATTTACATCTCTTGATGTCCGTGTCACACTGACCAGTGTAGCCTGGTCCGGTACAGTCTCCATTCACTTGACACTCACGTCCAGACACTGGTGGAGAAATAAAATTATTACATTTTATGGTTCGACTTTCCCAGAGCGGACAACAGACTTCAGATATTTAATGATAAAACTTCAAACAAAACAAAAACTGTATTTAAAAAAATGAAGTTATCCTTTATGTTTCAGTGTATGTGTGTGTGTGTGTGAGTGTGTGTGTGTTTGTGAGAGTGTGTATGTGTGAAATTCCTTGTAAGGATGAGATGAAATCTCTTAGATCCCATATACAACTAATAGAACATTTCTTTTTGGCTACCTTCTTTCATCCCACCAATGCCAATAGTGCAATATTCATAGAGGCACCACGGGAAATACAGCAGTGTCTTTAACCATGACCTGAAATATCAGTTGATGCTTACCGGAGATCGAACCAGGGACCTTAAGGTCGACAGTTGAGCATTTTTCGTTTTTTCGTCTCAGTAACATATTTTATATTTTTTTTTTTTGAAAATAGATCTTTTTGTTGAAAGAAATTATTTTATCGTTTCACAAGAGATATTATACAAAGTAACTTTTTAAACAATATTTTGATGTGTTATTTATTATAATGATGTAAAGAAAAAATTTAAATAAAGTTAAAAAAAAACATATTGATATATCTGAATATTAGATACATATTTAGAAATACCCGATGATATTATAAGTAGGTTTTCTACAAAATACTTTCGGATGTAAACTTTTTTGCTGCTAAAAAAATATTGGATTAGAAATGTAAAGATTTCTTTGTCATTATTCAATATGATTTAAAACAACACGCGAAAAAAGGGAAATGCTATGATACTAATTACAGGAAAAACAGTAAATAGGAAGATTGATTTAATATTACCAGAACACCCATAGTCCCGTGCGGTAAATCCTAATGAACAATCACATCTTTTTGTTTCTGTGTTACATACGTTGTATCCGGGGCCTGTACAACTACTGTCCACAGAACACTGCCGACCTTCAACTGAATAAATCAAACACAACTTGCTGATACAATGTATTGAAGTTCTGCATTTCTTAGTACAACGTTTAACTTTACTTTTAATGGAAATTTCGTTTTATTACAAGATAGCTTATATATACATACATACATATATATATATATATATATATATATATATATATATATATATAAACAGGGCTATTCTTAGGCAGGTTAGACCGACTGCTCCGATTCTGGCAGGGGCCCCGTAATTTACATTTAGTATTAATAGTAAAAACTGTTATTGTTAAAAATTTATAAGATGGGCCTCGTAAGCATTTGTTAAATTGAGTCCCGGAATTGATAAGGCCTGCACTGTACAAATATATAACAACGACTTCGATCAAGAAACTTTTGCATGTGAGCCATGCCCTAACCACGCCAGTGTTCGTTTTTGTCACAGTGACCCAGGTGTGGTTCTTGAGGGCCCCCACCAGGCTGCCAATCACCTCCCTGACATAGAAATACGGATTCTTCGCTCAAGCGGCCATTAAACAGAGAGCATGTCCGCGTATATCTCGGCCCCTATCCCATAATAACACCACACTGAGGCGTTTTATCATCAATCTAGCACTTGAAGGAATGAATATAATCAAAACACGTTTTCCGTGTCTATTTATAGCATATCACGTGACAAGTGATCAGCTGATTATAAACAGTGAATTAAAAAAAAGGCACGCCCACCTTCACATCTGTAATTTCGTTTGCTGTAGCCGGTGATACATTCACATCTTTTGGTGATTGTATTACATTGGCCGGTGTAGCCGGGACCACCGCAAACAGAGACCACACCACCACATTGTCGACCAGCCACTGTGGACATTTATTACAAGATAGTTTTCAATGCAGCCGTTTTAAAACAGCCATTCTAATAGATAAATGGCAACAGCCTATTAGCCCCCCCCTCCATCCCCACTGCCTTAGGGTCCTTTGCCAGTAATAATTTCTCTAAAAAGGTCTTAAATAGGCCCCGAAGGTATTCATGTTTGCCCTCCTTTCAGAGTTAGCTTTTTATTAAAACTGGTTTTAAATTGGCCCCGAAGGTAATTATGTTGTTGGGCCCCCCTCCCAGTATTAATTTCTTTTACAACTGGTGTTAAATAGGCCCCGAAGGTACCTATCTTTGCTCCCCCCTCCCAAAATATCTCTAAGAAATCGTTTTCCCTAGGCCCCCTAAACACATCAGAACGCCCGTGTTTATGACTTGGTCCGCTATAGATAGTTTATATCAAACAATACGATGTGTACGACTCTACTTGTATATAACATACATTAATGGTCAGATCACACAACACTGTAAGGAAATCATACCTGGGCAAACGTCTATTTTTTTAGAACTTTTAACACATTTTTTTAAAACCTGAACACACAAAGTCATGTTGGCTGAAGCCATCAACACAGTCACACTAACCTGAACATCCAAAGTAAAGTTGACTGAAGCCATCAACACAGTCACACTAACCTGAACATCCAAAGTCAAGTTGACTGAAGCCATCAACACAGTCACACCTGTGTGCAGGAACCGGTGTAGCCGGTACCATGGCAGTCATCGTTGACTGAGCAGTCAAGTCCAGCCTCTACAGACAAAAATTGTTTAAAATTTAGACATCTTTTAGATTTTATTTCATTGGTCAAGTAAGTTATGTGATATGATACAAAACCCACACACATCCACACAAATGCACGCACACATCCACACACACACATCCACACACATATCCATACACACACATCCACACACATATCCATACACATTTCCCAACACACACACACATCCCCACACAAACACATCCACACACACACACATACGCACACATCACACCAGCACAAATGTCCGAGAGGAATTGTGTATTTCTTTAGATCTCCAACACATTTTGGATAAGACAAACAAGAGTGGTCAAAGCAACCCTTTAATCTTGGCTAATGTTAACCCTATAGAGTTCAGCAATGTAAATATAATGTTAATTTTTAGTTAAAAATGTAAGTATGATAAAACGTTTGACTGTGAAGATAAACATAAGATATAAAGATGGGGAAGAACGTTAATTTATTGTTGTCTTACTTAGACATTCCGAGCCTTGTTTCCTGTAGCCAATGGAACACTCGCATCTCAATGACGCCAGGTTACATCTTCCGGTGTAACCAGTTCCTTTACACTTATCATCCGATTGGCAGTCACGGCCGTTGGCTGTGGTTAAATTATTAATTACATCGTGTTATTACATAGTCAATATTTCATAATGTCAACATTGTATTAGTTACATGTTAATATTGATGGCCGACACACCATGCACGCTCTGGGAATGTTTTCTGAAAATGCCCCTCGAACCACTGTTTGTTTGTTTTGCTTTAAATTTTATTTTTCTGATGTCTCTTTTCTTAAAGAGTGTCCCAACAGACCACAATTCCCTCCTGATATTGACAGCACCATTACGCGGCGTGGACCGCTGTAACTAAGTTTCTGGGGTTCGATCACATTTGAGTCTAAGGGCTTAAAGGGCGACTTGACATTTTCGACTACACCGAATTAGATACGAGTTTATTAGTAATATGCTATTAGTTACATGTTCACTAACTGATTTTGATAACAACGTATTAGTGAAAGACATAAAATTCGTTATGCAGTCTTCCCTTGATATTGATTATAACGTATTAGTTATGTATTAACTCAACGATATTAATAAAGCGCTGAATTAGTTACTGATAAATTGATTCGTATGTACCACCCCGCATTAGCAATATTATAAGTAATTAATGCAAAGTATAATTGACATTATGATAAATTGATTTTGATGACATTGTATTAGGGCACAATAGTTATCTCTGCGACAGGGGGCCTAAAAAAATCTTAACCCCCCCTGTATATGCGTGTGTGTGTGTGTGGGTGTGTGTGTGTGAGGGAGGGGGGAGGGCTTGAAGTCGTCGAGACAAAATTTAAAAATACTCCGCAAACGAACACAGAAATCAATAAGGAGATTAAGTGAACAAAAGTAACAAGTTAAGTAGCAAGTTAAGTAATAAGGTAAGTAATAAGGTAAATAACAAAGTAAGTAACAAGGTAAGTAACACTGTAAGTAACTAGGTAAGTAACAAGGGAATAAAAATACCGATAGTAATATTCATTTGAAAGCCTGATAAATGTTCTTATAAAAAAATGTCTCAAATGAAGCTTTCAGACAAGTTACTCTTTCCTGTCAATTTTTCTCTTCGATCAGTACCTGTACATCATAATCTAAACTCAGTGGCGTAGCGAGGGGGCGTATCCAAAGGGGCGGCAAAATCTAGCGCAAAATATGATTTTTTAAGACCTGAAGTGATATTGAGCAGGGACGAGCTTAACTTAGACCAAGCTCCTCAAGACATTAATAAATAAGAATTTCTACTTGAGCGCGTACGTCTACAAGCTTTTGTAGCTGCAACAGACCCATAGGCCCGTAGCCAGGATTATTGGATTGTGGGGGGGGGGGGTTGCCGAAGAAATGATCCTGGGGCACAGGGGCGGATCTAGACAACTTTGACGGGGGGGGGCAAAAATTTGACCCGGGGGGGGGGGGAAGCAAAAAATGTTTTCATGGTTGAAAATTGGTCTTAGAACAAAAAATGTTTCGATAATTTAATGATGTATTACCTAAACTTGCGATAACGTGAGGGGGGCATGGCCACCCCACCCCCGGCCCCTCCCCCTAAATCGGGGGCGAAGATGGAGGCGCGAAGCGCCGAAAGCTTGCGAACGGAGAGGAGGGGTTTGGGGAGGGGATCTCAGTGAGTCATGGCATGTTGCAGTTTTGTTAAAAATAATTTAAATAGTAAAGAATTTTAATGATAAAAATTTATTGAGGCTGAGCAATTTCTGATTCCTGTTATAAATATATTGACCATTTGTTCTGCTACACAATTATTACATAATAGATACCCGATTTATACTGTTGGTTTAACGTACAGCCCGGGAAGAACGACAAAGATGCACGAATATAGCTTAGCTATTTGTGTGATATTTCTTATAAAATATTGAAAACAAAGAACAGATCTATCAACAAAAAATTGACCAGTCGCAATTATTCAATTTAAAATAAAATTAATTCTGCTAAAAAGTAAATTTGCAAATTAAATAACATCACTCAGAAATCACGGAGTTTGTACTTTATTATTTTATTATACATATGTATAAAAGTGAAGTCAGAAGTCAATGTTATTTTATTCACTTATTTAAGTTGCTAGTTGTCCCCAGAAGATATCAATATATAAAACTATTACAAGGTTGGAAACAGGCCCAGCGACAGAAATTTCGGGCCCATGGGCAGGGGTGACACGGGCCCCCGTGCTGATGTTAATATTTTTAAAATGTTAATTGGCCAGCTCAGTCCGGGGCCCTAAAACTCGCCGGGAATTTGCCCCCTTGCTCCCGCCCCCCCACCTCGACGGTACTGGTTGCGAACTTATATTTTTATACGTTTCAAATTTGCAAACGTCGTCGTGGTTTAGCACTGAATTTACCTATAAATGCTTCAGCATTCAGATTCTCTGTTAAATATTTTTCAAATGCAAGCAGGAAAAGATTGCTTAGACGCTTTTGCAACATTGATCTGCGATATGGTGTGAGCATTCGTGTGAGGGTTGAGAAACTGTTCTCACACACGGCTGTTGAAACCCCAAATGCCAATGCTGCCCAAAATACCCAGAAGTAAACTTCAATAAGATTCAATCTTTTATGCCCAAAAAATTAGATAAGCTATATATGTAAGTAAAATAGCCTGAATGATTGCCAAAAATATAAACTTTAAAGTTTTTGTTATTATTGATTTATTGAACATAATGATCGATGTTTTATAGCCGTTTTTATTAAAATTTTGTCAAAAAGCTCAAATCATGCAGGGGGGGGGCTCAGGTCATGAACAGGGTGGGGGGTGGCTCTGCCCCCTTAGCCCTCCTCTGGCTACGGGCCTGAATTGAACATAACATACATATTGACGAAAATTAAATTTTTAATCAATAAAAAAATGTAATGGTGCTTTTTTTTTATTTTGTCTATTTTTTTTTTAAAAATAACTAAATAGAGGGGCGGCAAATTTCCGGTCGGCCCCAAGCGGCGAAAGCCCACGCTACGCCACTGTCTAAACTTTTTTTTTTTTAATTATTTCACAAGAACAATTATGTAAGCGTGGCGCCACTTACGTTCACATTGCGAGTCTTTTTTCTTGTATCCGAAGTCACAGACACACGTGTCGTCTGATAGATCGCAGACGCCAGAGTAACCTGCCCCTGTACAGTTATCGCTGGAGGTACAGTGACGCCCTGCTGCTGCTGCTGCGAAAAGAGGGAAAAGAAACTTGATATTCAAATTATCAAAATTTAAAACACCGAAAGCTAAATATAGGGAAGAGATTATATTTTTTTTCAACTGACAGAGATTTTCATTGTATGGGTTTATTTACAAAAAATAAATAAATAAATAAATACAAAAAAATAGAATGAGACAACAATCTGAAAGCGTATTTGAGAAACAGAACCGCAGAATATAAATTAAACAGAATGCCGCATCGGGTGGTCGAGTGGTGTAGACACTCGACTGTCGACCTGAGAGTCCTGGGTTCGATCCTCGGTGAGAACCATAGGGAATTTTTCCCAGGTGAAATGTGTTTCAAAAGTCGCCCCACAAGCCCACCCAGCTTTTAATGGGTCACCTGACTTTAAGTTAGGGGAAGTAAAGGCGGCTGGGCGTTGTGCTAACCACACAACCCCTTCATATGGCAAGGTTATAGAAACAGATGAATTCTACACTTCATCTGCAACGATGGCCCGTTAGGGTTAAGGGAACTTTACTAGTATAAGCCGCCATATTTGTGCTACTGTGCTATAGTCACGTATAGTGTGGACCAGTGGACCTCAACACTTTTACTCCCTGCTGACCGGTCGACGTTGGATAATTTCACCGTTTTTTTTTTACTTTCTGGATGAAGTCACTCCTTGTCCACCTTGTTATTTGAATTACACTATCGAGTTACTGTTCTTGTTATTTGTTATTTGAATTACACTATCGAGTTACTGTTCTTGTTATTTGTTATTTGAATTACACTATCGAGTTACTGTTCTTGTTATTTGAATTACACTATCGAGTTACTGTTCTTGTTATTTATTATTTGAATTACACTATCGAGTTACTTGTTATTTATTATTTGAATAACACTATCGAGTTACTGCTCTTGTTATTTATTATTTGAATTACACTATCGAGTTACTGTTCTTGTTATTTGTTATTTGAATTACACTATCGAGTTACTGTTCTTGTTATTTGTTATTTGAATTACACTATCGAGTTACTGTCCTTGTTATTTGTTATTTGAATTACACTATCGAGTTACTGTCTTTGTTATTTGAAAAACACTATCGAGTTACTGTTCTTGTTATTTATTATTTGAATTACACTATCGAGTTACTGTTCTTGTTATTTATTATTTGAATTACACTATCGAGTTACTGTTCTTGTTATTTATTATTTGAATTACACTATCGAGTTACTGTTCTTGTTATTTTTTATTTGAATTACAATATCGAGTTACTGTACTTGGAGTTTTTTTTTAATTGCCAAATATTTTGATATGAAGGGGAATCTAAAGGCCAAGGCAAATGATTCAATTTTTGTGTTTTGGTATTTCGTTTTTTTTTAAAACCCTTTTTATGTTTTAATAACTTTCTGACTTTCGTATTACCTTCCCTAGCATTCTGCCAAACTTTGTTAGGGGTGTGCTTACTAGCACACGATTGTCGCATTTTAAACAGTTTATCTATTTTTAGACTGTAATAAAGCGAACTGCTTGAAACTGAAAACGAAACAGACCGACGACAAGTGACACATCATCCTGATTGTTTTACCTTGAACAGCGTACATATAGTTTTTAATACTATTTACCCCTTGTTGTTGCTGTGATAGATTCGGTTTCAATCCTAGGAAGTTAATCTGGCTGGCGCATGCGCCAAGTGTGACACAAGGTTCATTGCTAATGTGGTAGGAGGGGGGGATTTAGGGTAACGAGTAAGATTTCTATTCTTGGTCGTAAACCTGGTGGCTCATGCGCCTAGTGTGACAGGAAGGATGTTTAAATATGGCGTTCGAACACCTAATGTTTCCCAGAAAACGACGCCTCAATACCGGGTAAAAAAAAAAAACAAATGACACTATGATATGACACCGCCCTCCTTTAAACCCTCCCCGTGCTACCGTTTTAATTGGAGGGGGGGGAGGTCGATGTAAGGAGCGTTTCTAGCGGGAGTTGGGCTTGGACCTACGGCCCTCAAACAAAGGAGTTCTATTTTTAGCAGATCTACATCTAAATTGTTTACGTGTTGATACACACATAGCTTGGGTTATGTGTTCCATGGTGATGTGTTCCATGGTGATAATTTTTAATTTGAAACGGCGTGTAAATAATAGTATTGTATTCCTACTTTCTTAAAACTGATATCAAATTAACAATTACTGCTTTAGGAGAAGTGGGTGGGGGAAACAGTATATGTGAAGAATATTGATATTAGATTGAATATTTTAGGTTCATTACAAGAAGAGGATTTAGGGTAGACATTAATTTAAATTAAAATAATTTTGATTGTGGGAATGGTAACAAATTTTTTTTTCTGGTATCCACTCTTTACACATGTCTAATCGTCAGTCATTACAGCTGCCATTGCACTGCATACGGATAGCACCTTTTGTCGTAGAAGAAGAGTGACAGAAAAAGGTTGGGTGGGGGAAGGGGGGGCAGAGAAGAGTCTACATTGCAGGCAGGGCTTTCATTCATAGGCGGCACTTACTTTCCTTTAAACAGTTCTTCACAGTTCCCACAAATTAGGAAGGGGGGGGGGATTTAGGCGATTGACTATTATGCCATAAAGAACGCCTCTGCCAAAGCAAAGCAAACTTTGGGGCAGATGAAGTGTATAGAATTCATCTGTTTCTAAAGCCTCGGCATATGGACGGATTGTGTGGTGTTAGCACAATGTCCAGCCGCCTTTACTTCCCCAACTTACAGTCAGGTACCCATTATTTAAAGCTGGGTGGACTTGTGGGACAACTTTGTACCCAATTTCACCTGGAAAAATTCCATGGGCCTCACCTAGGATCGAACCCCAGGACTCTCAGGTCGACAGTCAAGTGTCTACACCACTCGGCCATCCGTCCCACTCTCTGCCAAAAACCGCATTACAAATAAATGCTCGAAATATATATATATATATATATATATATATATATATATATATATATATATATACACATATTGCTTAACATACCTTGATTGTTTGATTCACTCAACGCTTTCCAAATAAAGTATCCGGCCAAGACGAGTGCTATCAAGACCAATGCGACGGATACTCGTAAAGTGCAGGAACAGTTACTGACAAATGTAGACCTTCTTCTATTAGGCATTATAACTAACAGCAAAATGTTTCGAGACAAAGTCTTACGGAGGTTTAAAAAGATACTAGTTGAAGAGCCTGCTAACGCTGGCTGCTTCCTCCCCTTTCCCACCCTCTTCGGTTTGTCGATGACCGGGGTGTTTTTTTTTTATTCCGCGAACTTGTGACGTAAGACACTCGACCTCTCATCTCTTCCCCCCCCCCCTTGTAGATACGTAGTTGTCCCATTCCCTTTCCCATGTACGTCTCACACCGTGCGGTGCAAATGTTATTTTCGATTACAGTATTTCATACATTGCTTTGTTAATTCTGTTCATATCGTATTCGTTTTTTAGAGTATTTTCCAAAAAAAAATGCTCTATTGTCCCCGTTTTGTCTGTCTGTCTGTCTGTCTGTCTGTCCGTCATCACCATAGATCTCAACAACCATAAGCCCTAGACCCATGATGTATATATCATTTTGTAGGTCTTGGCCTGCCAAGAAAATACTTTGGTCCATTTCGCGATCTGACCTCTGAGGGCCGAAAAAGGGGGCGTTTTAAGTACCGTTTTTTACTATATAAGCTATGTTAATAATGGAGCGCCCTATCTCTCAGCAACCATAAGTCCTAGACCCATGATGTATATATCATTTTGTATGTCTTGGTCTGCCAAGTGTACATCAAAAGTCTATTTCGCGATCTGACCTCTGAGGGCCGAAAAAGGGGGCGTTTTAAGTACCGTTTTTGCTTTTATTTTAAATATAAATAATAAAAGCTAATCAAAGGGGCGTAATCATTATTTATTTTTGTAACAGTTATTCAACATAATTACCTTCCTCTTTATTTATCAAAATTCAGCAAAATCTATGGCTGTCACCCGGAAAAAAAATACGAAAATGCTCTAAAATATCCTTTGTCCGAAACGAAAAAGACTTAAATTGCTTGTTTTTTCTATTGCAGTATTTCGTCTTTTTCTTTGTTATCGTTTCTGCACGTTACAAAAATGTATGAATATAAAATAACATTTGCACCGCACGGTGTGAGAAGTACATAAGGAACACGGTCTACCGCTGGCCCAGTCTACCACGTTAGACGATTGTGAATCAGATAAGGTGGGAAACAACTCAGGCGTGACGTTACAAGCAAGGAGGCCGACTGGCCCATATAAAAAAGTCATGGAAATCTAGATATAGCATCAGGAAGGACAACCAATATTTAAAAAAATACGTTTTAGGCTGACACACAATCAAGTGTTTAGCGTTAGTCTTCATGTTTAATAGCAGTTTTGTATATTTGGTACTTATGTTTTTATGAAATAAACACAAACGCAATTAAAGTTTGAAAAATTTTAATAACAAATTTTTTAATTTAAAATCTTTATTTTGTCAATTTAATTATTTTCCGTATTTTCATTGGTTTTTCATGAACGGTCTCATTCAATTGTTTAACATAATTTTTAGACGAACAATTAAAAAATTTAACATAAATAAGTTCTTTTAAATTATGACTGAAATAAAAAAAAAATTTCTTCAATCAGCAATGACTCATCAATCTTAATTCGTCAATGTCTTTAAAATTTTTATCGACTAATATTTTTCTAAAGCTTGTATTTTAAAAATTATGTTATTATAGTATATATATATATATGAAAATGTAGTAAATTGAAAGGGCATTTTAACTATATGTTTCAAAGTGATATTATTATGCAAGTATTTTATTATTTTTAAAAAGTTTAGATGAAAAAAATAAACAAAAATTAAATAAATTAAACAATTCACAAACACAAAGAAGAAAAAAAAATCATTATGATTCATTACTTTTTATTAAACTACATTCAATTCTCTGTGTGTAGGATATTTTTGAAGACATTATATTCAGAAAAAAATAAATTAATTAATTAACCAATCCACAAACACAAAGAAGAAAAAAATCCTTGCGTCAGACTAAACCGTACACAGCTAGAATGAAATTTTGTTTGGTTGTCTATCCTGGTATCTAGATATCCATGAAAAAAGTCTACAGGGGCAGACTCTCGGGTCGGCGAATAGATCAACCGAAAACATGGTCCTCCCGCGATGCGGAGATATTTAGCCAAAAAAAGCTTTAGCTAAACTAAACTTGTGAGCCTCCCACGAAACATATTCGTCCAGCGTCCCGCGTACTGCCCCCCCCCCCTTTTTTTGATTACATATACTACCCCGTATTGCCTCCTCTGGATACATCTATAGTATTTATACACAGTTTCTCGCTAGAGGTGCTTGCTTTGTTTAATCCCGAGGAATGTCTCTCCAAGGACAAACTTCAAATAAAACACAACAATAACAACGTCTATTTTTAGTTTCATTCTTAACAGACACAGTCCACTGCCTTCGAGATTTCGTATCTCGATTGGAGTGCACAGAGACGTAGAATGTCAATATCAGTGCACAGAGACGCAGACTGTCAATATAGTATGCAGAGACGTAGAATGTCAATATCAGTGCACAGAGACGTAGACTGTCAATATCAGTATATAGAGACGTAGTATGCCAATATCAGTGCACATAGACGTAGTATGTCAATGGCAGTGCACAGAGACATAGTAGAGACGTAGTATCTCGATGGGAGTGCACAGAGACGTAGTATCTCGATGAGATTGTACATAATGTCTCGATGGCAGTTCACAGAGACTTAGTTACACATTAAGTAGTGATAATCTAAAACACAGAATATTCTTGAGACTTTCAATTCTTTTCAAAAAATTAAAATAACAGGCGCGGATTCCAAGAGTATTTTTCTATCTTTCAGACATAGACAACGACAACAACAACGCCACGTCTTGCCGGCTTCCACGTCACTATCTCTACTGCGTCATTCTCCTACGTCAGCGCGCTCACTACCTAGACTGCACGATGCGCCGAAGCACCGAGAGTCATAACGGGAAGCTTATCGCTGTTACAGGCAAAGTGTGAAATCCGGCATTCTATAGAATGCCTAGGCAGTGTATAGAATGCCTAAATTTTTCAGGCAAAGTATGAAATAAATTGCTATTTCATACATTGCCTAGGCATTCTATAGAATGCCGAGTACCCGTTCGGCAAAGTATGTGACTGGCCTTGTTAGGAACTAGAGTAGATTTATAGACAGACAATCCCCTTCGACGTTGTAAGATAAGAAGGTATATCAGAAGTAGGAGTAATGCAAATAATGGTTGACAAGGTGACAGACGATTTAGGACAAGGTGGTCAGAAAACAATAGAGTAGTAAACAGCAAAGGAGTGACGTTTCTTGAAGAATTCACCGTATGTCCAAAAGATTTAATAAAAGCGGAAGACGTTCCTGACCTTGAAATAGCTCTCCGATCTGCTGCTACTTCTCAGTCTACAGGAAGCGGCCAAGGATTCGTCAGATGTAAATGCAAGACAAAATGCCAAACTATGAGGTGTCTTTGTGTGAAAAAGAAAGTTAAATGCAATTCAAAATGCCATTCTAGTCTTCCCTGCTGCAACAAGTACCTCATTCCAGTTGTGTTCTGCTTTTTTTCACCAGAAACAACATCTTTTTATTATTATCAATTCTTCACTAATTCGTGAAATATGAACATGACAGATCAAAATACCAAAATATGAAGTGTTTTGTGTGAAAGAAGAAAATTAAGTACAGTACAATTCTAATTTTACACTTCATCTGCCCCGATGGTCCGTTAGTGAACTTTACTTACTTACTAACACATATCTAAAACGCATTTTCTTATTTACTTGCACACTGATAATCACATCTGTTGATTGCGCCATCACAATGGCCGGTGTAGTTAGCGCCACTGCATTCATTACTGTCGAAGCACTGCAAACCGGAAACTGTGGAACATGGAAGTCCCCGTTGCATACCCCGGGTGGACAAACGTTTTAAGTACTAGTGATGTATTGATTATATAACAACCAATCAGATTATGCCTACCTTCACATCAGTTGTAGCCAATTATACAATCGCATTAGTCAATAGTTGTGTTGCAATTACCTATGTAGCCATCACCAGCACAAACTGAGGCCACCGAACACTGTCGTTCGGCAGCTGTAAGAGACATTAATTTATTTATTGCACCACACTGGTGGATTGCAGCGATTCATCAGAATCCAAACTTAATCCGTTCCTGGAAAACGGTTGAGTTTGAAATCGTTTTTTTATATAATTTATTATAGATCAGTAATGGCAAACCTCTCTGGGGCCACGTACCCAAAATTCATCCAAAAAAAAAAAAAAACACTTTTTTTTATAGCACTGTGCCAACACTTCAATTAAAATTAAAATAGGTGATATTTTAGTCGGGTGCTTAGCAGAGGTGTGCGGATCTTGAAATTTAGCGCACGCGTCCGTCCATGGATTTCTATCAATGATCCGCGTCCGCAGAATCTTACAACATTGGTTTGCAGTCAGTCCGCGCGTCCGCATTGCTGAAATTTAGCTGTTTAAATGACTTGAAATTTTATATGGTAACGCTAAAGAAAAACGATAAACGAAATTTAATTTGTTTAACTGGTATAAATATAAATAGATAAGAGAAAGGAAAACCCGGCTAAAGACACTAAATATAAGCCAAGATTAAGTTTACTATAATATATATTTTTATATAATTTTTTTTTCAGAGGGGGCCAGACAAAAGGCAGGGGGGCCGCACGCTACGGGCAGGGGGGGGGCGGTAATTCCTGGGCGGCACTTTTGGTGCAGCATCTTTAAGCTTCAATGTTCGATTGTTGCTTTTTTTTTTTCCGCCAAGGCGATGGGGCGGAATTATACGAGGTCTCACCTGGTCTCACCTGGAGCGACACTAAAGCTAGTTACACAACTTAATCATGGAGGGGGGGGGAGGGGGAAGGGGGGATCAATAAAGGGTTTAAGTGAAATGTAGGCGGGGATGAAAATAAAACAACATGTTATTTATTATTGAGACCTATACACGGTGAACTAACCAAAGCATTCTATTATGAGCTGTTCTTGAGTATTTAGTGCAGGGGAGGTGGGGCAGGGGCGCCGAGAGCCAACAAGGGCCCCAGGGCATGACATCATTGCGGGCCCCTTAATAAACAATGAGTCGTGAAAAGATTGACATGGTCGGGGCGGTAGGGCCCCCTTACAGATGCGAGCCCCCTGACAATGACCACCCCTGCCCCCTCTCGGCGTGCCTGGGTGCAGGGAGGGGCTAAACAGGGACTTTTACATGTGCATTAAGGCCCTCGGCCATTATTTACATTTATTAATTTTATTTATTAGTTGGAATTATTCAAATTAAAAAATTGTCCGATTTAAAAAAAAAAATTTCAGATGTTGTAACATAAATCTTATCATCCCTGTTTAATATCCCTCCCCGTTTTTTATTCTTCAAAAAGCCACTTTTATTTATTGATTTATTTTTAGATTCAGTGGCAAAAGTTTAGAAATAAGTAAAGTATCTATTAAAACTAAATTATTATAGTCAAGGGCGCGAGGATCCGCGTCAGTCCGCAACTTAACCATACGAAGCGTCCGCTGTCAGTCCGCGGATTCGGAAAAGTCTGCGGATCTGCGTCCGCAAGCGGACGCGTCCGCTGTCCGCTCATCTCTGGTGCTTAATGATGAGGCTCTGAGTACCGACTGTGGCACGCGTGCCATAGGTTCGCCACCAACTGTTACACATCATATAAAGCTGATGCTGCAGTACATATCATCGAGTTAAAAAATTTGGGACCCTCTTCCTTTAGCCCTTTATCGCCATTAGGACAGATGAAATGTGTTATTCATATATGTATATAAAGGTATATAATGGGATTATGTGGTAAGAACTACGCCCGGCCGCCTTTACTTTCCCACCTTAAAGTCAGGTGCCCACTTAAGGTGAGGTGCCCACTTAAGGTCAGGTGCCCACTTAAAGCCAGGTGCCCACTTAAGGTCAGGTGCCCACTTAAGGTCAGGTGCCCACTTAAGGTCAGGTGCCCATTTTAAGTTGGGTTGACTTGGGGGACTTTCAACCAACTTGCCACAGGAAAAAATCCCATTGGATCTCACCGATGATCGAACCCTTGCCCCTCAAGTCGACAACCTAAACAACGCTCTATCGATGGATTACATTCGCGTCTTACTGACACTATATCTATACCACCGTATTCGTGAAGTTAGATGCATTCAAATAAAAAAAAAACAGACACATAAAATGGAGAAGGAAGCAAAAATATATCCAGTGTTACATTGTCTGGGGTTTAGACTTTAGATGTTAGATTACAGCGACGATGTACAAACATCACACAACATAAGAGTCAAATGCAGGATTCGTATTTTCTTTCTTTAATCTTAATGTTTATTTTCACAACATCAAAAATTTACGACTTAACATATTCCAGTACTCTCTAATGCCGTCTATCTATCATGACATACCATATTTCTATACTCTCTAATGCCGTCTATCTATTATAACATACCATATTTCTATACTCTCTAATGCCGTCTATCTTTATGACATAACATTTTCCAATACTCTCTAATGCCATCTATCTATCATGACATAACATATTCCAATACTCTCTAATGCCGTCTATCTATTTCTACTGCTGTCTTATCACTATTAAAATTAATTATGCTCCGACTAACTGCTAAAATATTTGTCGACTATAGTGGACTTTTTCATACTCCCACGTCTACCCTATACGTCTGTCTCAACCAAACTATCTTCTCTGCGCTCTCTGTTTCATAACACTGTCCCATAAGACGTAGCGCACCCACTTGTTTGATTAAAGTTTAGCGACTTTTTGCTATAAGGAATGTATTTTTCACCTCTTACTTTTAGATTTAGTCTGTAAATGTCTCCCCCCCCCCAACTCAACAGTTAATGCCTTATAGATTAAACTTCCCCTACCTGGGTCACTATTAATTGTAACCTTGTGACCTTAAGTTAATCAAGAAAGATACAACCCCCAACATTTTAAATTAACAGATACATGATTTTGTCTTCTAAATCTACATCATAGAAACTTGTCTTTGTGAAAACACCGTCCTCCACTAATGGGTACAACTATGACATACACCGAATTTTCAACAAAGTCTTCTAATGAAAACACTTTATGCACCTGAGCATCCAAAGTCAAGTTGACTGAAGCCATCGACACAGTCACACCTGTGTGCTGATTTATTGCAGACACCCGTGTAGTTATAGCCCATGTTGGAGCAGTCTGAGTCTATGGAACACAACTTACCTGCAACTGTGAGCAAATCAGAGGAGTGTATTACTAAACGTATGAAGCATAAATTATGCAATATACTCATCATCAAATATTAACTAAACTGCCTGTACATCAGGCATTAATACAGTGGCTTCATAGATCAAAAACATAACTAACCCCAAAACGGGAAAACCCGTTCACGACCTAATCTTTTTTTCGCACCACCTCATTCCAGTGATACAAAGATGCACCAGACCTATCTAAATGCTACTTTTTAAAAGAAAAGAGAGTAACAGCTTTACGTGAACATCCAAAGTCTCTTCTGTTATAACCGACTGAACATTTACATCTCTTGATGTTCGTGTCACACTGACCAGTGTAGCTTGGTCCGGTACAGTCTCCATTCACTTGACACTCACGTCCAGACACTGGTGGGAAAAAAAAAATATTTTCATTTTATGGTTCGACTTTTCCAGAACGGACAACCAACTTCAGCTATTTAATGTTAAAACATCGAACACCATAGCCGGTAGTGCTACGGCCATAGAGGCAAACCGGGAAATATATCGGGGACTTTAACCATGACCTGAAATATCCATTGATACTCACCAGAGATCGAACCAGGGACCTTTAGGTCGACAATTGATCATTTTTCGTTTGTTTATTCCAGTGACATGTTATAACCAGGCTTGCGGAGCCGTCAAATTTTTTTCCGGCTTCGGCTCCGGCTCCCACAAATTTGACGGCTCCGGCTCCCTATTAAGATAGTATCATACGAGACAAAAATTTTTGTAATTGCGCCACGCAAACATGCCGCTGTTAAAAAGTTATGCAAATTTTGTCGCGTTCACCCCCATAGCAGGCCCGAAGCGTGCGGGGGGGCAGTGGGGTAGGGGCCCCCCTGCGTTTTGTCTGGCCCCCTCTGCTAATTTGTTCTACTTAGTAAAATGTATTACCTGCCCCCCCCCCAGCTATTGCCTGGCCCCTGCTGTAGAATGCCTGGCCCCCTGATGTAGAATTTTCACGCTACGGGACTGCCCCATAGTCAGGAACTTGAAAAATATACGAATGTCGGTTTTACTAAAAACAAACCATTTCAGTGCCTCCAGAATCATATCATTATTTTCGACCGAGGTTTCACTAGTCGCCATTTTCATAAGTAATAAAAAGTTATTTCAATGATCAAATTAGCAAATAGTAAAATGATACATTATTTAAAATATTTTAAAGACTTCAGTATTTATATTTATTATTTATAAATTTTAAGTGACTATTCGGACCCGGGTACCAATAAACTCCGATTTTTATTCGGGCCCGTCCCAATCAAGTCTAATTGTTATTCGGACCCGTGGCAAATATGCATTTAGCTTAGCTATACATAAACTTTATTATTGTTTTTTTTTTATAATTGTTTGAATTGTATGATTTAATCGTTACTCAGTGTCTAGGGTTCCACTAAGCGGACTCTGTATTATTATTTTTTCGGGTTCCGTCTAATAAAGTTTAAATATAGCTAATCTTAGTGCATATTTGCCACGGGTCCGAATAACAATCGGATTTTATTGGGACCCGGGTCCGTATAGCCACAGCCTTATAAATTTATCTACTCTATTTCAGATATTCTGTTTATAATAAAATTGTTAAATACAGAAAGCGACCATTTTGTTATAGTCTATTACAAATTCGCGGCAGCCCCGTAGCGTGAAAATTCTACAGCAGGGGCCAGGCATTCTACAACAGGGGCCAGGCAATAGCTGGGGGGGGGCAGGTAATACATTTTACTAAGTAGAGCAGATAAGCAGAGGGGGCCAGACAAAACGCAAGGGGGGCTAAGCCCCCCTGGCCCCCCCACACGCTATGGGCCTGATTCGCGGTCAAATAATAATACGAAATGACGCGTTCTATTTGTCGTCTTAGTAAAAATTTATTTTAAATGATTGATACAATTATTCTATGAAATAAAACTGTTTTAACTTTATACATAACAAAATAACATGCCATTAAAAAACATTTCGGAGGGTAAACAAAATTTAAAACGAACACAAAACGATTCCCCGTTAAAGATTTCTTGTGGTGATGTGCGTGTTACTGTTGTGGCGTTCGTAAAACATGACAACATTTCAAATTGTAGAGGCCAGCAATCAAACAAATTTGGAATTTTAAAGCTAAAAAAAAAATTATGCTGTAAAAAAACAAACATTTGGGAGCCGTGGAGCCGCCAGATTTTGTCGGCTCCGGCTCGGGCTCCAGCAAAAAGAAGCGGCTCCGGTTCCGCAAGCCTGGTTATAACATATATATATATATATATATATATATATATATATATATATATATATATATATATATATATATATATATATGTTATTTTCGGAAAATAGATCATTTTGTTGAAAGAACTTATTTTTTCGTCTTGCAAGAGATATTATTCAAAGTAACGTATTTAACAATATCTTGATGTGTTATTTATAGTAATGATGTAAAAAACAAATTTCAATAAAGTAAAAAAAAAACACATTGATGTATCTGAATAATATATATTTAGAAATATCCGATGACATTATAAGTAGGATTTCTACAAAATACTTTCGGAAGTAAAATTTTTGCTGTTAAAAAAATATTGGATTAGAAATGTAAAGATTATTTTGTCATTATTCCATATGATTTAAAACAAGAAGCGAAAAAATGGAAATGCTACGATACTAATTACAGCCGAAACAGTAAATAGGAAGATTGACTTAATATACCAGAACACCAATAGTCTCGTGCGGTGAATCCTAACGAACAATCACATCTGTTTATTACTGTATTACATGTTTTGGTGTATCCAAGGTCTGTACAGTTACTGTCCACAGAACACTGCCGACCTGCAACTCAATAAATCAAAAGCTTCTCATGGATACAACGTATTGAAGTTTCTGCATTTCTTAGTACAACGTTCAACCCTACTTTGAACGGGAATTTCCTTTTTTATCACAAAAAATGAGCTGGAATGACGTCAGCTGTCAAAGGCTGGTGAGTTGGGATTAAAAGATTTTTAAGATGAAGTTTATACCTGAACACCCGTAATCCTTTTGGGAAAAACCGTCAGCACAGCTGCATCTGTTGATGTTGGAGTCACACACTCCAGTGTAAGCGAGTCCAAGTGCGGCACACTGTGCACCGGCCGTGCACTCCAGACCCGCCGCTGTTGTTAAGACAAATAAACAGAAGAGTAATGATTACATGTATGAATGAAGACTACCTACATACAGTGGCGTAGTGGAGGCGGGCGGCAATGGGGGCATCATGCCCCGGGCGATACTCTAAAAGAGGCGCCAAATGGTATATTTTACATATAATATTAAATGGTTTTTGAATAGGGTGGGGGAGCTAAAAAAAGGTATTTTGCCCCGGGCGCGAGTTAAGCTCGCTACGCCACTACCGACGTATAGTGTAACTCACCAGAGCATCCATAATTTCTTTTGCTGTATCCAAGGTTACAGTCACATCTCAAGATGACTGTGTTACATAGGCCAGTGTAGGCAGTGCCTATGCCTATACAGACGTCGTTGACTGAACATTCTAGACCAGCGACTGTGAACACAGAGATACACTGATACCCTCTTATTTAACCACTTACATACCATTACCAATTAACAAACAACCAACTTTTCTACTCAACTATCCTGCCACCCAGCTCATTACCTACCAATCTACTCACCTACTTACAAGGCCGTAGCCAGGATTTTGTTTTTTTTTGGGGGGGGGGGCTGTACGGAGAGTTTTATATAAGAAAAAATTGGAACACAATGATAAAGAAGTGTAGTTTATAATAGAATTTGATTTTTAGAATTAATTGGGGGGGGGGCTGGAGTCCCCCTAGCCCCCCCCCCACCCTCTGGCTACGGCATTGCCTACTTACAAATCTATTTAATAACATACCGGCCAGTAACCTATTACCAAATATTGGCGTAATGGGGGTGGGTGAGGGAGAGCGGCTAGTATCGGGCGTTACTTTTATCATTATAATCTTATTAAAAACCAACAATAAAATCTATTTTCGCCACTGTTTCCATACATAATTTTCTAAATACTCTACTCGTACTTGCCTACCTAACTACCTTCCTTCCTGCAACCTTTCTGTTTATTCATCCATTTAACTTACATGCCTGCCTGTCGATCTATGTCTGTCTATCACATATCTGTCTAGCTAAACATTTGATATATCAATCTATCTTTCTATCTATATACCATTCTCTCTGTCTGTCTATCTTCTACGTATGTCTATATGACTATCTCAAATTAACCCCAAAATAAAAAAAAATAAAATAATTTATGTTTACTTGCGCACTGATAATCTCGTCTGCTGTAGCCTACGGCACAATCACATCTGTTGATTGCGTCATCACAATGGCCGGTGTAGTTAGCACCACTGCACAACTTATTGTCGAAACACTGCAAACCGGCAACTGTGGAACATGAAAGTCCATAGAAGTCGTTGTTGCATATCACTAGTAGTAGTAGTACCGCAGTGAATGAAAGCTTTCATACGTGCGATGATTTATTTCGAACCGGTCTAAGCTGGATTTAACCGATTGCTCGCGCCTGGCAGGGGCCCGGAAATTTACATTAATAGTAATAGTTGTTATTGTAAAAAAAAATTAGAAGAGGGGCCTCGCAAGTATCGGTTATAATGGGCCCAGCAATTCGTAAGGCTGGCCCTGTATAAGAACGATGTCGCTCAAGGAAATGTGGCATGTGAGCCTTGCCCGAACCACGTCAGCTTTTGTTTTGTCACAGTACCCAGGTGTGGTCCCTGAGGGCCCGCACCAGGCTGCTAATCCCTTTCCGACATAGAAATACGGGCTTTTCTCTCCAGCGGCCCTGAAAATGCGATCATGGCCGCGTACATTGCGGCCTCCATCCCATAATAACCCAACAGTGAGGCGTTCATTCATCAATCTAGAACTTTACGGAACAAACCCCATGGGCGTATTCATGGGTGGGCAAGAGGGGCATTTGCCACCCCCCCCCAACATTTTGAAAAAATGTCATATAAGAGGGGGGCATTTGCTCACCCCCCCTTACATTTAAATAAAATGTCATAAAGTTGTTATTTGCCCCCCCCCCCCGGAAAAATTCCTAGCGACGCCCATGCAAACATTAATGTTTTACACATCTCTCTCGTCATAAAAAAATGAATATAATCAAAACATGTTTTTCCGTGTCTATTTATAGCATATCACGTGATAAGTGAACAGCTAATTATAAACAGTGAATAAAGTAAAGATACGCCTACCTTCACATCCGTAATTTCGTTTGCTGTAGCCGGTGATACATTCACATCTGTTGGTGATTGTATTACATTGGCCGGTGTAGCCGGGACCACCGCAAACAGAATCCACACCACCACATTGCCGACCAGCCACTGTGGACATTTATTACAAGATAGTTTTCATAACAGCCGTTCTAATAGATAGGTGGCAACAGCCTATTAGCCCCCCCTCCATCCCCACTGCCTTAAAGGCCCCTCCCAGTAATAATTTCTAATAAAAAAAGGGTCTTAAATGGGCCCCGAAGGTAATTATGTTTTGGGCAACCCCCCTCACAGAATTAACTTATATTAAAACTGGTTTTAAATTGGCCCCCAAAGGTAATTATGTTGTGGGCAGTGGCGCCGAGAGCCAACACGGGCCCAAGGGCAGGACATCATTGCAGGGCCCCTTAATAAACAATAAACATGAAAAATTGACATGGTCGTGACGGCCGGTCTCCCTTACAAATGCGGGCCCCCTGGCAATGAATCATCCTGCCCCTCTCTCGGCGTGCCTGGTTGTGGGGCCCCCTCCCAATATTATTTTCTGTAAAAACTGGTGTTAAATAGTCCCCCAAAAGGTACCTATCTTTGGGCCCCCCTCCCCAAATATCTCTAAGAAATATTTTGGCCCTAGCCCCCCCAAAAAAACTAAACCCACCTCAGAAACACGGGCGGTGTTTATGACTCGGACCGCTATACATAATCTATACCAAACAATACAAATATGTACGATCCTACTTGTAATTAACATACAGTGATCGTCAGATCACACAACACAAGGGAATCATGACTGGGCCAAAGTTTATTATTTTTAGAACTTATTACACATTTTTTTTTGTTGACTGAAGCCATCAACACAGTCAAACTAACCAGAACATCCAAAGTCAAGTCGACTGAAGCCATCAACACAGTCACACTAACCTGAACATCCAAAGTCAAGTTGACTGAAACCAACAGCACAGTCACACCTGTGTACTGACGTGTTGCACGAGCCGGTGTAGCCGGTACCATGGCAGTCATCGTTGACTGAGCAGTCAAGTCCAGCCTCTGTAAACAAAGTTGATTCTAATTTAGACATCCTGTAGATTTTATCTCATTGGTTGGCGAAGTCATCATATATAATAATACTCATTTCCAGTGTGCGTTCAATCGAAAGTAAAGAATTAATACAACAGTATTCCAGTTTAAAATACAATCATGAAAAAATCGGATCTGCCCGAAACCAAAATAACCTAGCCTACCGATCAAGGCTTAGGGGATATAACTCTATGCAAATGTTTTGCAGGGTACAGCTAGTATATATATATTAGGGTGGAGTGACATTTTTTTTTTGTAATTTTGTATTCTAATAGCTCAAAATGGTTGCCAAATGGTCTAAGTAGTTATGGCCTAAAATATCTTTTATGTAGTGTAACGTTTACCAGTGACCCCAAAAGCCTTCAAATTTTAAAGAATGCAAACTTTGAAACATTATAACAATTTTGAATGAAATCAACATCTCAACAGTGATATTCGTAATGTTAACGTGCCAATATGAACTGCTGAACTAAACTAACTTTATGAATTAACAATTTAATAATTTACAATAAGTCAGGATCGTCGATTTTCTCTTAAGGCAGGAGACAAATAACGTGACAGGAAGATGGTCTCCCACAAGTGCCTGTCACCATCTTTGCACGACGGTTTTGTTTTAATGTCAAACCAAACAGGGCCATAAACCCTCACAATCTAAGTTGAATGTTCTTGTAGCTCAAATGACTGAGACATCGTTGTAATCAGGGCCGGCTCTAGGCATAGGCGACATGGGCAGCTGCCTAGGGCGCCAAATTGCTAGGGACGCCAAATTTTTAGAAAAAAAAACAACTTTCTTTACTGTTCATGCAGAAGGGGTGGGCGTCCTAATAGATGACTGCCTAGGGCGCCTAATTGCCTGAGGACGGCTCTGGTTGTTGATATACAAAAGAAGTATTCTGTTCACCTTTGTCAACGGATGTGCATGAGGCAATTGGCCAGGATCGCGGCGAGCAGGATCATTGAAACAGTTGCCACTAATTACAGTTGGACAGATTTCCAGAAGATATGTTTCACCTGTGCTTAAATCATCGCACGCGATTTCCGGGAAGTCAGCATATATCCTCTTGAAAGCAACAGGTGGGAGAAATTCACAGCTCTGTAGCGCAACTCCAATGAAACTAAATATCTGCGAGGACCAGTTGTTGGACAATCAAGGTGTTTGATTAAATACCAAAGCGGCAATTCATTTGCAACTGACATACTAGCCATTTAACAGGCTTATTCAATTTTTCTTCTATAAGCCGTATCTCGAAACCTTTGGAACATATATTGCTTGCTGTACCATCGCAACCAATAACCAGAAACGTGTCTGTTTTGATTGTGTTTTTGACCAAAAAAAAAAACTCAATCATACTTTTGACAACAGTTGCATCAGCATCAGAAGAATTTAGACAACCTGGTTGCTAACATCCCAAAGTCTTTGCTAAAGACTTTTGAGCTCAATAGAGTTCACCAATGTAAATATGATAAAAATTTTGACTGTGAAGAAAAACATAAGATATAAAAGAAGGGGAAGAATGTTTAATTTATTGTTGTCTTACTTAGACATTCCAATCCTTGTTTTCTGTAGCCAATGGAACACTCGCATCTCAATGACGTCAGGTTACATCTCCCGGTGTAACCAGTTCCCTTACATGGATCATCCGATTGGCAGTCACGGCCGTTGGCTGTGGTTAAATGATTAATTACATCGTGTTATTACATATTCAATAATTCGTAATGAAAACATTGTATTAGTTACATGTTAATATTAATGGTCGACACACCATGCACGCTCTGGGACTGTTTCCTGAAAATGCCTCTCGAACCACTGTTTGTTTGTTTTACTGTAAATTTTATTTTTCTGATGTCTCTATTTTTAAAAAGTGTCCCAACCGACCATAATTCTCTCCTGATATAGACAGCACCATTCCGCCCACAAGTGGTTGGGGGATGTGTGAAACCCGAGCCCCTGTTCCAATGAAAGGGGCAGTGGCGTAACTAGGGATGGGGAGAGGGGATCCATATTCGAAAGTTCCCCCCGGGTCACAGCTTTAGGGGGGCCCAAAGATATGTCCGAAATATTTTTTTTACGTTAAATATAAAGTAAATTATCACATGACATAGTGTCGAATGTCGATATGCAGGGCTCCCAAGAGGCCAAGACCCCCCCCCCGGCTCCCCAAATCCCTAGGTTCGGCACTGGCTGTAACTAAGGTTCTGGGGTACGATCACTTTTGAGTCTAAGGGCTTAAAGGGCGGCTTGACATTTTTGACTACACCGAATTAGATACGAGTTTATAAGTCATATGTTATTAGTTACATGTTCACTAACTGATTTCGATAACAACGTATTAGTGAAAGACATAAAATTCGTTATGCAGTCTTCCCTTGATATTGATTATACCGTATTAGTTATGTATTAACTCAACGATATTAATAAAGCGCTGAATTAGTTACTGATAAATTGATTTGTATGTACTATCCCGCATTAGCAATATTATAAGTAATTAATGCAAAGTATAATTGACATTATGATAAATTGATTATGATGACATTGCATTAGGGCCCAATAGTTATCTCAACAGACCTTTAACCTGCCTCGGTGTGTGTGTGCGTGTGCGTATGTGTGTAAGGGAGTGGGTGGGCTTGGAGCCGACGAGAGCCCCTTTAGCACAAAATTAAAAAAAAAAAAACTCTGCAAAGGCACACAGCTAATCAATAAGGAGATTAAGTGAACAAAAGTAACAAGGTAAGTAACAAAGTAAGTAACAAGGTAAGTAACAAGAAAATAAAAATACAGACAGTAATATTCATTTAAAATGCCTCAGCCTGATACATATTCTTATAAAAAAAAAATTATAAAATAAAGCTTTTAGACAACTTTCTCTCTCCTGTCAATTTTTCTCTTCGTTCAGTTCCTGTGCATTATAATCTACTAGTCATCCCGCGGCGTAACATACACCGCCTTATCAGTCAATATAATTAATGTAATTATATTTTTAAATAAGCAATCAAACAAAATAACAGGTTGACATCTTCGGAGAAAATACATGGTATGCAAAGTTGAACTTTGACCTATCATTGCATTTTCCCTTCGTTCAGTACCTGTACATTATAATCTATACTTTTTTTTTCGTAATATTTCACGAAGAACAATTTTGTAGGCATGGCGCAACTTACGTTCACATTGCGAGTCTTTTTCCTTGTATCCGACGTCACAGACACACGTGTCGTCTGACAGGTCGCAGACGCCAGAGTAACCTGCCCCTGTACAGTTGACGTTGGAGGTACAGTGTCGCCCTGCCGCGGCAGCTGAAAGAAGACGGAAAAGAAACTTGATATTCAAATTATCAACATTTAAAACACTGAAAGCTAAATATAGGGATGAGATTATATTTTTTTTTCAACTGACAAAGATGTTCAGTTTTTGGGTTTGAGATAACAATCTAAAATCGTATTTGAGAAACAGAGTCACAGAATATAAATTACACAGAATCTGCATCGGTAATTTTAAATTGATTTTTCCGAAAAGCCGCCAAATTTGTGTTACTGTGCTATAGTGTATACCAGTGGTCCTCAAGATTTTTCTCGCCGCGGACCAATCGACGTTTAATAATTTCACCGTTTTATTGTTAATTTTCTGGATGAAGTCACTCCTTTTCGTCACTGTTATTTATTATTTTCATTACACTATCGCGTCACTATTTTTAGGTTTTTCTTTTTTTTTTTAAAATTGACAAATATTTTGATATTACGGGGGGAAACACTATGTATATATAAACGTTAAACGAAGAAAACAATGTTAAACGAAGAAAACAATGTTAAACGAAGAAAAGAATGTTAAACAACCTTTCTCATATGATGAGTGAACCTAGCACACGATTGTCGCATTACAAACAGTTGATCTATTTTTAGACTGAAATAAAAGGAACTGCTTGAATGAAACTGAAAACGAAACAGACCGACTAGAGACACTAGCCATCCGGTTTGTTTTCATTGAACAGCGGTACATATAGTTTTATACGGTACACATAGTTTTATACTGTTGCTGTGATAGATTCAGTTTCAATCCTAGGAAGCTAATCTGGCCGGCGCATGCGCCAAGTGTGACACAATGGATGTTTAAATATGACGCAATAACACCTGATGTTACCGTGGACGTAAGTGGCTTCAGTGCCTCAGAAAACGCCGCCTCAATACCGAGTTAAAAAAAAACAGCAAACAACAAACAAATTACTACTATATGACACCGCCCAACACAAGGCACTCCCCGTACCGTTTTAATTGGGGGGGGGGGTCGATGTAAGGCGCATCTCTAGCGGGAGTAAGGATCGGACCTACGGACCTCAAACAAAGGAGTTCTATTTTAAGCATATCTACAGCAAACCTTTTTTTTTTACATTTTGATCCTCAAATAGCTTGGATAATGTGTTCCATGGAGATGTGTTCCATGGTGAATTCCATGGTGATGTGTTCCATGGTGATGTGTTCTATGGTGATATGTTCCATGGTGATGGGTTCCATGGTGATGGGTTCCATGGTGATGTGTTCCATGGAGATGTGTTCCATGGTGAATTCCATGGTGATGTGTTCCATGGTGATATGTTCCATGGTGATGTGCTCCATGGAGATGTGTTCCATGGTGATGTGTTCCATGGTGATATGTTCCATGGTGATGGGTTCCATGGTGATGGGTTCCATGGTGATGTGTTCCATGGAGATGTGTTCCATGGTGAATTCCATGGTGATGTGTTCCATGGTGATATGTTCCATGGTGATGTGTTCCATGGAGATGTGTTCCATGGTGATGTGTTCCATGGAGATGTGTTCCATGGTGATGTGTTCCATGGAGATGTGTTCCATGGTGATGTGTTCCATGGTGATGGGTTCCATAGTGATGGGTTCCATGGTGATGTGTTCCGTGGTGAATTGTCGATGTGTTCCAGGGTGATAATTTTAACTTGAAACGGCGTGCTAATTTGTGTTCCTACTTTCCTAAAACTGATATCAATTCAAACAATAAATGTTCTAGTGGAAGTGGGGGGGGGGGGTGAGGAGGGTTGTAACAACAGACGTGAAGGATGTTGATGTTACATATTTTAGGTTCATTACAAATGGAGGAAGGGGAATTTAGGGTGGACATTAGTTTAGTTTAAAATCGTTTTGATTGTGTGAATGGTTACTAATTTATCTTTTTCTTTGGTATCCACTTAAACATGTCTACTTGTTAGTCGTTACAGCTGCCATTGCACTGTACTATCACGGGACATCGTCATATGTCGATGTATACTGATAGCACATTTTGTCGAAGAAGAACAAGAGTGACAGAAAAGAAAGTTGATGGGGGGTGGTGGTGGGGGGAGAAGTCTGCATTGAAGGGCGTACCTCCATAGGCGGCACTTACCTACCTTCAAAGAGTTCTTTCCAGTTCCCACAAATAGGGGACAGGCGGGTGGGGGGGGGGTTAGTCAATAGACTATTATCCCCAAAAGAACGCCTCTGCCAAAGACCGCATTACAAATACACGATCGAAATATATACATATTACTTAACATACCTTGCTTGTCTGATTCACTCAACACTTTCCAAATGAAGTATCCGGCCACGCTGAGTGCTATCAAGACTAAAGCTACGGACACTCGTATAGTGCAGGAACAGTTACAGACAAATATAGACCTTACTCTAGACGGCATTATAACGAACACAAAAATGTTTCGAGACGAAGTCTTATCGAGGTTTATAAAGGTAAATTTAAGGTAGGGGGGGGATACTCGGGCGGGACGTTACGAGCAAGGCGGCCGACTGGTTTTGTACAAGAAAGCCCAGAGGCAGACTCCCAGGGTGGCGAAAAAATCAACCGACCCCCCCCCCCCCACCCGGGTTCAGTCGCGATGCGGAGATATTTTGCCAAAAGCGTGAGCTGAACTAAACATTTTGAGCCCCCCGCGAAACATATTCGTTCAGTGTCCCGCGTACTGCCCACCTCCCCCCCCCCCGTTAACATATACTACCCCGTATGGCCACCTCTGGATAATTCTCTAGTATTCAGACACAGATTCTCGCTAGGGGTGCTTGCATTGTTCAATCAATACTGAGGAATGTCTCTCGAATGACAAACTTTTTAACACAACAACAACAGCAACAACATCTTTTTTTAGTTTCGTTTAAAGCAGTCACAGTCCACTGCTTCGAGATTTAGTATCTCGATGGGAGTGCATATGTACATATTATCTCGATGGGAGTGCACATGTACATATTATCTCGATGGGAGTGCACATAGACATAGTATCTCGATGGGAGTGCACAGAGACGTAGTATAACGAAGGGAGTGCGCAGAGACGTAGTATCTCGATGGCAGTGCACAGAGACGTAGTGTCTCGATGGGAGTGCACATAGACATAGTATCTCGATGGGAGTGCACAGAGACGTAGTATAACGAGAGACGTAGTACTCGATGGGAGTGCACAGAGACGTAGTATCACATTGGTAGTGCACAGAGACGTAGTATCTCGATGGGAGTGCACAGAGCTATATATATATATATATATATATATATAAATGTCCTTATGTAACGACCCCAAATAAATTTGATACTAAGAGGGCCCGATGGCACATCCGGGCAACCTCCCTTCCCCCATTCATAAGAGCTCAAAGAACCCAATAACGGTCCTCCCCCTCCCAAGTCTGCAGACAGCAGTAACATAAAAAATAAACATACATATACATATATATATAGCACATAAGTAAATGTTGTAACCTAGTGGACGGTCTCAGAGAAAGGAGCAAGTTTAGTTTCACCGCACGCTGCAATATTTTGTGTGTATCAAACCCGAGAGTAAATTGTGTCAGCGGAGAGGGGAGAGAGGGGTGGTGCAGCTCTCCAGAACGGCGCCCTGTTGTGAGCAAAAGGTCCAATCGGTGTTAGGCCGGCTCTATGTATTTTTAGTATTTTGTATTATACCAATAATTATATAGGTAAAATAAATGAATACCACACCCGCTAACAAATTTCCGCAATATACAAGGGGAGGTAATACCGAAGTCAGAAAGTTATTGAAACATAAATAGTGTTAAAAAACGAAATACCAAAACACAAAATCGAATTATTTACCTTGGGAGTTTGATTCATTTAAAGATTCCCACATAAAATATCCAACAATAATGCTTATAATTAAAATTAAGGGCACTGATATTCTGACCTGCTAGGTAAAACTCTTCTCGAGCCAAGACCTACTCCTGTACGGCATTTTTTAGGAGTTAAAGAAATCATCTCAATATAGCGCTGCCTGCATACCGAAAACAATGTTAAACGAAGAAAACAATGATAAACAACCTTTCTCATTTGATGAGCACACGATTGTCGCATTACAAACAGTTGATCTATTTTTAGACTGAAATAAAAGGAACTGCTTGAATTAAACTGAAAACGAAACAGACAGACTAGAGACACTAGCCATCCGGTTTGTTTTCCTTGAACAGCGGTACATATAGTTTTATACGGTACATATAGTTTTATACGGTACATATAGTTTTATATGGTACATATAGTTTTATATGGTACATATAGTTTTATACGGTACATATAGTTTTAGTTAATCTGGCCGGCGCATGCGCCAATTGTGACACAATGGATGTTTAAATATGACACAATAACACCTGATGTTACCCGTTGACGTAAGCAGCTTCAGTGGCTCAGAAAACGCTGCCTCAATACCGGGTTAAAAAAATAAATTACTAAAATATGGCACCGCCCTACATTACGTCCCCCACCCCCCGTGCTAACGTTTTAATTGGGGGTCGCTGTAAGACCCCATCCTAGCGGGAGTAGGGCACGGACCTTCGGCCTTCAAACAAAGGGGTTCTATTTTTAGCAGATCTACATCAAACTTTTTGTACGTATTGATCCACAAATAGCTTGGGTAATGTGTTCCATGGTGATGTGTTCCATGGTGATGTGTTCCATGGTGATGTGTTCCATGGTGATGTGCTCCATGGTGATGTGTTCCATGGGGTGGTGGTGGGGGTAGAAGAGTCTGCATTGAAGGGCGTACCCCCATAGGCGGCACTTACTTTCCTTCAAAGAGTTCTTTCCAGTTCCCACATATGGGGGACAAGCGGGGGCGGAGTTAGTCCATTGACTTTTATCCTCCCCCCCCCAAAAAAAAAAACGACCCTGCCAAAGACCGCATTACAAATACACGATCGAAATAAATAAATATATATATATATTACTTAACATACCTTGATTGTTTGATTCACTCAACTTTTTCCAAATGAAGTATCCTCCCACGCCGAGTGCTATCAAGACCAAAGCTATGGACACTTTTATAGTGCAGGAACAGTTATAGACAGTTACAGTTCTAGAATCTCTTCTACGCGACATTATAACGAACAGCGAAATATTTCGAGACGAAGTCTTACCGAGGTTTATAAAGATATAATGAGGGGAAGCGACTCGGGCGTGACGCTACGAGCAAGGCGGCCGACTGGTTTTCTACAAGAAAGCCCAGGGGCAGACTCCCAGGGTGACGAAGAGATCAACCGATCCCCTGGGCCCGCGCATAAAAAGAAAACATGGTCTCCCCCGCGATGCGGAGATATTTTGCCAAAAGGTTGAGCTAAACTAAACTTTTTGAGCCCCCCCCCCCCGCGAAACATATTTTTTCAGTGTCCCGCGTACTGCCCACCTCCCCCCCCCCCCGCGCTTACAAATGCCACCCCCCCGTATGGCCACCTCTGGATAATTCTATAGTATTCAAACACAGATTCTCGCTAGGGGTTGCTTGCTTTGTTCAGTCAATACTGAGGAATGTCTCTCGAAGGACAAACTTTTAAACACGACAACAACAGCAACAACATCTTTTTTTGTTTTTATTAGTTTCGTTTTTAGCAGCCCCGGTCGACTGCCTCGAGATTTAGTATCTCGACGGAAGTGCACATAGACATACTATCTCAATGGAAGTGCACATAGACATACTATCTCAATGGAAGTGCACATAGACATACTATCTCAATGGAAGTGCACATAGACATACTATCTCAATGGAAGTGCACATAGACATACTATCTCAATGGAAGTGCACATAGACATACTATCTCAATGGAAGTGCACATAGACATACTATCTCAATGGAAGTGCACACAGACATACTATCTCAATGGAAGTGCACATATAGATAATATTTCGATGGGAATGCACATAGACGTAATATCTCGATGGGATTGCACATAGACGTAATATCTCGATGGGAGTGCACAGACAGAGACAGAGTTACAAACCAAGTAGTGATAATCTAAATCACAGAATATTTATTACACAGGAAGCGCATGACTGTTCGAAATGTGCACTCTAGTAATAGGTATTAAAAATGACCCCCATTTGTCTTATTTTCCCTTTTTAATCAAATATCAACCTTATTGTTAAAAACTAGGGCTGCTGATTAAACTGCGTTAATTTGCAATTAACGCGTCAAAAAAAAATTGCGATTAAAATTTTTAACGCAACACTTAAATGCGTTAATTTTACCAAATGCGGAAAGTTCACCAAATCAATAAATAACAGAATTTCACTCAACCATTTGAAGTTTAAGTTCCGTCCACTTATTGAGTAGATCTACCACCCCCACCCTTTCGCAATTCGCACATACCCTCACCCCCACGTATGTCGACTGAAGCCCAACTTGTAATATATAATGAAGATGTTTTGGTTATTTAGCCCTCCGACAAGTAAACCTTCTGTTCCCTTCCCTGTCAGTGTAAAAAGAGAAAACTTTCATTCACTAGTTAACATTATATACTGTAGTGTATTGGTGGAGGTACTATAGTGTATTGTTGAAGGTATAATGAACCCGTTTATGATTAGATCAAAATAACGAGAATCTAGAAATTGTGGATAATTTTTTTGCGCATAATTTTGTATCGTATTTTGATAGTATACAGTGGGTATTCGGTTAACGAACTTAATCCGTTCCACAATTATGTTCGCTATCCGAATCGTTCGTTAACCGATCATTGATTTACCATATATGTTAATGGAAATTTAATTAATTCGTTCTGGAGATCCTAAAAATTAAACTAAAAAAAATGTCATGTACAAGAATAATTTCTTAGTAAGTTTATTTATTACAAATATGATACATACATTTAGTCTTGCTTATTAATCAGTCCTTTTCCTTTCTTTGGGCGTTAAATAACATGTCCAATGTCGGTTGTTTTTCTCTCTCCTTCAGGACTTTCAGGAAATGATTAATAGCAATGTCGTCGTGGAGATCAGCAACCCTATTGACATCAGCTTGTTTAATGCTGGATCTCCTTTTAAATTTTGTAAACCAGCCAGTTTTCTAGATTTTCGGAGGAAGAGCCTGGAGTTTGTTCGTTCAATTTCTCAAAATTTCTCCAGCCTTCTCTTGAATGATGGCCATTCTAGCTACATCTCTTTTGACCTCCCGTTCACTTATCCAAACTAAAAGCAAACTCTCGATTTTATCATGGATGACACTTTTATTTTTGCTTCTCAGATGTAATTTTCGTTACTCCTTTAGCGGCTTGAGTCTTCTTGATGATATCTTTTTTTAGCTAGGATTGTGCCTACAGTAGACCTCTTCAACCGTACTGCCTGGTAACATCAGTCATTATTTGTCCACTCTCTACTTTAGTTATAATCTCTTGTTTGGTTTTTATGGTGAGCACAGTTATTGACACTCCACTCTTTTAAGTTCCCATAATATTGTCAAATTTTCAGGGTTTTTTTTTATAAGGCGTTTAGAGAAGCACATACGAAAATCACAAGGACATAAACAAACTACACATGTATGGTACACTATTGACGATATGTCGTCGCACACTACCGTACGCGTCTTATGGTGCTGCCTCACTGCTACACTGTATGAATGATGACGTGTCAGCGCACGCGCACATCCATTTTCAGGACCAATTGAGGACTGATGACGGGTGTTCCGAGAGCCGAGACGTTTTCGTTAGAATTAGTTTTTGTTCGTTATCCGAATTTTGTTCGTTGTCCGAACACAAAAATCTTTCCTGAAAGTGTTCGTTGTCCGATTTGTTCGCTGTCCGAACAGTTCGTTAACCGAATACCCACTGTATTATCTTGCTCGTCTGCAACAGCTGAACTAATAATACATCTGTACCCGTGACAGTGGTTGTATTTTTCATAATTATTGTGATACTGAGTTAAATTTTATACATGTCTGTTGATTTACTGCAATTAAAGCGTAATTAATGCGTTAAAAAATGTGATTACATTTTTAACACAAACACCTAAATGCGTTAAATTTTACCCAAAAGCTGTTTATTTCAGAGTTGCAGAAAAAAAATAAAAAAATCAGTAAATAACACAATTCTATAACCAGATCAGACGAGATTTAAAAAAAACAAACAAGAAAAATAAAAGACCCCGTTTGTCACGTTTGCATAAAATCATTGCAGCGATATGACCTTGAAACAATAGGATTGCCATTTCTTATTTCAAAATTATGACCCTGAATGATACAATTAGTGAACATCTGCACGTGTTATAGTTTGATTGACAACTGTCATAGCTTTGAAACAATGTAACTTGTGGTTGGTAAGTGACGTGATCTTTCTGCAGCTGTGTCTAAAATTAAACTGGGATGGGCAAGGGGGGGGGGTGTTATAAAAAAACCCGCGTTAACAATAAGGGAGCAAATACTTTCTTGCTATATTATTATTTAATGAAGGAAAGGCACACATGGGATGCATTCGATTGGAAGTGGAGGGGGATATGTACGACTAGTTTGAGTACAAACAAATGTATGTTATTGTGTCGATTAAAAAGTGCGTTAATTTGCGATAAAAATTTTAATCATGCGTTAATTGCGATCAATTTTTTTAATTGAACAGCAGCTCTATTAAAAACATATTTTACAAAAAATAAATATGTACCTTGGTTGTTGTCGTAATCATTCCAGATTCTCCACGCAATGTATCCAGACTCAGCGAGCACATTTAAGAACAAGACCACGGTCACTAGGTCAACACATCTGACCACTGGCTTTGTCTTTTTTCCAGATGTTATTTCAACTTACAATTACTAACGTAAAGATATTTTCAAATAAATGGAAGCTCACACCAATAAATAAACAATACTATAGGACTTCCAAACAATAAAATACTGATACTGTTAACACATTAAACATGGATTAATGATAAACACCTATCATTGGCTGCTTATAACATGTCATCACTTGACGTACTCACTATTTTTAGAATGACGTAATATAATGAATTCCCATTAGAATTAAAAGAAAATTATTCATATATAAAAAACAACATCTTAAGCCTGTTCCATTCTGGACACAGGACGTGTTAGCGCATTTTCGCGTTATGTATAAGTACGTATGTTAGCTTTCAGTAAATATTTGTAAATTTTGTAAATGTTTATAAATTCAATTGTGTAATGCATATATCTGAAAAAAAATATTAAAAAGACATTTCTTTATATTTGAAAAAAAAATATTTTCTCTTAAATCTAACTACAAGTGGTTTGTGGTCACTGAAATAGGACTCATAATTGAAACATTCTAAATTGTAGTCATTTAATCGTCCGAAAATTCCGTTAACTGTTGTTTGATAAATTGCTATTGCCTATCTTGGTGAAAGTAGTTACATCACGTTATAGCTTCACCATAAAACACTTCTTTTTAGCTCCTTCGTTCCTTCCTGATTTCCATACCTTTCCCAAACTTAAACAAAACAGGGGTATCAAAAACAATGCTCTATTTCTTTCCTCATCAACCGTCTGTGTCTCCTCTTGTTTCAATTCCGTTCAATAACCCATTCATTTGGTGCGCCACCACAGCGTATAAGGTGTAGAATGGGGCCATGAAAATGACAGAATTATTAATATAGCTTATACAGTAAAAAACGCCAACATAGATGCCCACAGCCCTCAGAGGTCAGATCGCGAAATGGACTTTTGATGCAGGAACGGCAGGCCAAGACCTACAAAAAAGTGTGTACATCATGGGTCTAGGACTTATGGTTGCTGAGATCTAGGGTGATGACAGACGGACAAAACGGAAACAAAAGCGCATTCGACTTCTCGAAAATGCGCTAAAAAGCCCAAATCAAACGTAGGCCAATTTGTTTGTTTTCCCGGTATTGTAAGTCAAATAATTTTTGTTTTAAAGGTGAAGGTTGTTCTATTAATGGATCGAATAGATATGTGATAAGCTGAAAATGTAAAATTGTCAAAATGATTTTAACAACACATTTTTTCATAACAGACTCAGAGTGGTAGATTTTGATATGAAATATACATAGACTGACATATAGTGCGAAGAAATAACATAGATCGCTAAATAATCATAATGTGAAGAAATATGCATAGCTTATAACTTATGGTTGCTCATTAGGTCAGTATTGGTCAATATTTATTAGACCAGCCTCTTAAACTTTGTACACACACACACATACACACAAACACCGAAACACATCCAGTCTCACAAAGAAACACACACAGACTTGCACTCCCATTCACATTTACACAAAGACTCAAACACACACACACACACACACAGACATTAGCAAGCAGACAAAAAACAATTAATATAAACATAAAGGATTAAATTTAAAATTCCTGTGCACCGTTCCCGTGGCGTATGAAGGGTGCTGCAGGTTGTGGAGCCGCACAGGGCGCCGAACAAGGGAGGGGGTGCCTGAAGAGGGTTATCAAATATTTTTGCACTTTTCAGATTGGGGGGGGGGGCGACCAAAATGTAACCCGCACAGGGCGCCACAATAGCTGGATACAGCCCTGCGCCTTTCAATAACCTCTAGTAGTTTATAACCTGACATCAAAATATTCAAACAACATCAAATTGATCGATTGTAAATAAATTAAGGCAAACTGCATAGATTGATCGCAGCTCTCGATTGTCTCCCTTTATTTCTATAAAAATTAAGGAGATGACAATTAAGAGGTGTGGAGCGGTCGACTTGTCCATCTTAGCGATCAGGGTTTCTATCATTGGGTAGAACCGAGTGAGTTCTTTACAGGTGCTAGTGAAAAAATCGGCTTTAAATGCCCCCCCCCCGACTTGAGTTGGGGAAGTATTGGTTACTGGGCGGTGTTCTAACCATGAAGTTCATTAAGATGCAGTGGTCAAAGAAACCGACGAGTTCTACAATTCATCTGCTCCAATGGCTTTCACTTAAGGGTTGCTATGACGCTAAGTGGTAGCATCTTCCCCTAAGGCCCATAACCCGGTTGCCATGAACGTAAAATACAAATAAAAATAGCACCCGACGAAGTATTTATAAAAGTGAAAAAACAAACTGTACACAGAGGAACAAGAAAAACAACAGAATAACGGTTGTAAGCAGGTAAAGATATTTATTAATTAGCAGTGTTTATTATATGTGTATATCACAGACAGTTAGTTACATGACGCGAGAATACTTGTTTATTACAGTTTATTTAGTCAAAGGCTTTTTGTTTTTTTTAGTAATGTTACAATTAATTCTTATTTGATAAATCAATCACAGAAGGGCCATTTTCTGTTTAAGACACACACACACACGTGTGTAAATGACGAGCTGTTGATTAGTTTGACTAAACAACTTTCATAATTTGGGCTTAATATATAAAAATATATATTTGGTTATTGAGACTTCTCAGAACATTTTGGTGGAGAGATTATAGAATAAAAAAACAAACACACTAAATGATGACGTCAATTTGTTGACCACTGAGAAACTACAGCATGCTAAAAGATAAGTACATGTAGTAAAAATGAAAGGTGTTGAAACTTTTTGTCAAATGTGATAAAACTTCATCAATCAAGTTTGAAACCGCCAATTACGATAATTAATAAACAACATTTTATATAGAAGATAACATTTCGTTCAATGTCTTGAAAATATTCTTCAACAGAGCCACCGGTAAGTAGGTCGAAGCTTGTTTGAAGTCATCTGTGACGTAAGGGGCTACTCCTAAGGTTACTCCTCCTCTCCCACCCCGCTTTGCCCCACGTCAAGAGCGAAGCTCCCGCTGTGGGCGTGGTGGTAGAACAGCCTGCTGCAGACCAGGCCGACTATGTACACCAGGGCGCCGCTGCTCCCCGGGCAGGTGCTGGTGTTGTACGTGAACTGACTCAGGTTCAATGACCTGTCGGCGTCGTCTGTCCACCTGTCGATCCACCGACCGATGGACACACGTTTGGACTGTCCGTGAGGGTGAGACACGATGATGGTCAGCCTGTCTATGTCGCTGCGGCTTTCAAACTTGTTGTGGACGACCGGCCAGAGTCGGTCGTACTCAGCCATCAGACCTTCCAGGCGGGACGCTAAATCTCTATCGCACGTCACGCAGACCATCTCGCAGCTGTCTCGCGGGAGGTTGGCGTAAACCGCGAAGACTCCTTCAACACTCACCCCGCAGTCCTCGTCGCTGTCGTAAAACAGGACGCAGGTCGTCCTTGACGCAACTTCTCCGTCGGGCACCAGGTGCCTTGCCGTCAAAACCTGGATCTGCCACCAGACTTCGCTGGGCGGGGCGCCGGAGCCCCCACAACATCGCCAACATGGGCAGTGGGTGTAATTATTATGCCGGATCCCATATTTGTCCACGCCTTTGATGAATTCCGCCACGCGCCTGATTCTTCCGGTACCGCATCTGATAGGTCTGTCCCGTGTATCGCTGAGCGGGTGCGCACTGTGCCCCGATGGTCTGTTTGCATAAATCTCCAGCTTGACTGTCTGGTCACCCAGGCATCTCACCATGTCACAAAGGTCACTGTCTCTGAAACCAACTGGCAAGCTTTCTCTGCTGAAGTCCTTGATTGGAATAAAACTAATGTGTCCAGGATTTTTCTTGCAGTTTGTGAATTTCCTGTTAAAGTCTTCTTCCAGTGTTGCTTCCTCAACTTCAAATTGACCTGTAAATAACAATAAACAATAGCAATGAACTTTTGTATGTAAAATCAATCAATCAGTAAATCAATCAACTTGTAAAACCTTCTTTAAGTCTAAATTCCTTTTAATAGATCGATGGATCAATATATCTAATTTTCTGCCGTTTTTTCTTTCAATTAATCAATTGATCGATTTATATTTTTCTATATTTAATCAATCAGTCATTCAGCCAATCGATCAATTGATCAATGTGGATTTCTATATTCCCTCAATCAATTGATCAATCAATACGGATTTCTAAATCAACGAATAAGTCATTCAGCCACTCAATCAATCGATTGATCGATCCATATGGATTTCTATATTCAATCAGCGAGACATTCAATAACTCAATCCACCAACCAGTCTGCGGCGTGTCTATGTAGAGCCACCCATAACATCTACCCATCTATTTGAGTAGCTCATTGTGTGTACACGACACTGAAAGTCCGATAAAAAAACGGACCGTGGTCAAAGCCCATACCCATAGCTAGGTAGGTAAGAGGATTGAACTTATCATTCACTAATCTATGCCAAGTGACCCATGGTTATGTGTCATCGGTCTGGGTTAGAACTTACATACTAATATTACTACCATACCTGAAGGTACCTGGTTCGATCTCCGGTGAAGACCAAGGAAAATTGTTCAGGTCTTGGCTCAAGTTCCCTATATGTCTCCCGTGGTGCCTCCATGGCCATTGCACTATCGGCTGTGGTGGGGATGAAAGAAGGGCACCATAAAAACCGTCCCATTAGTGGTCTATAGGATCTAAGAGATTACATCTCATCCTTACAGGGACTTCACAAACCATACAGACACAGAAATTTGCTTATTCACCTGGACATCGCGCCCACTTGAACGTTTCACAGCCAGACATTCTGTTGTTTGTTTCTTGATATTTTCTGAAATTCAAACACAAAAATTTGTTAATATAGAGCAACAGGCGAAACGAATAGGAAAATGACAAGCCAACTGACGTTTTTATGTTTTTACGTGGGCGTAGACAAAATTACATTCCGGGGAGGGAGGAAACCCAAGGATTAATTACATTAGGAGCCACTTGTCAAGGATACATTTTTTTGGGGTCCTAGGCATGGGCGTCGCTAGGAATTTTTCCAGGGGGGGGGGCAAATAACATTTTTATGACATTTTTTTTAAAATGTAAGGGGGGAGGGAGCAAATGCCCCCCCTCTTATATGACATTTTTTCAAAATGTAGGGGTGGGGGCAAATGACCCCCCCTTGCCCCCCCCCCGTGTATACGCCCATGGTCCTAGGCGAAAACCGCCGTAAGTGCTGCCGCTTGCAAATCTTGTGCCGCTGACAGTCTGTGGCGTGACAGGTGTTTCTGACATCCCGCCCCCTCCCCCACCTACATAAATTGTAAAAATTAGTCTGTATAGGTAACGGCAAAATTATAGTCCTAATAGGGGGAACCCTCTGCAGTGGGTCCCTTCCCCCCCCCCCCGTTTAGTTTGCCTCTCTATAAGCACAGCTCAGCTTAAGTCGGTGCTTTAGGAAATTATAATGTTTCAATTTATCAACATACATACATATTTGTCATGGTACTAGTATTCTATGCATACATATGTATCATGGTACTAGTATTTTATGCATACATATGTATCATGGTACTAGTATTCTATACATACTAATAACCATAATGTTCCAGTAATATCGTGGTACTAAACAATATTAGAATGAAATTAAAATAAAAAAAAAATGAATTCTAAAAATGTTGGTGTAAGATTTACAGTAGAATAGATAAATAAATGAGACAAAAATTAAAAACAAAAGAATTTATTTTACATGGCTCACACACGTGCACTTGTTATGTTTACCAAAAATTATTCGTATAATGAGCGAGCTTTTAAGTTAAATCTAGAGATGTTGAGAATAATTCTCAACTTGGCAATCTGTCGGTTTATATACAGAAGACAGAAATAAACACTAAACAGAAAACTTGTCTGAGGGAAAAAAAAAACAACGACTACGAAATCCCATACAAAGTAAATTTAACTAAAAATAGATTTACAACTGTGGAAAATACCTGGCAACTTCTTAGCTGGCGAAACCAACAACAAAAAACGATGACGCAATTTACTCGTGTGACTAAAATTTTAAAACTCATAAAAAGTGAAAAGGCACACGCAAGGCTGCAACTCTTCAGCCTTGGATCATAAATAACGAAAAAATAAATAAATCAAGAAATCAAGAACAGGCAGTGAAACATACAAAATTATTTAAATAGAAGATTCGCTAATATACCCAGCCATGAGGCTCAATTCAGAATGGAAAACCGTTGGGGGGGGGGGGGTTGTTACAGCACTGTGAATTTCTGGATGTGAATGGGGGAGGATGGTGGATGAATCCCTGCGACAACACTATTAGGGGGACCCCTGCAAGGTAGAGGCTTTTCTGTAGAGGTCACAGATTGGGGGGGGGGGGAGGGCATCTACTACAATAAGTGGATCTTATCTTGTACTATCGACTGTAAATCTGATGCCGGCAGTGTCCAAGTAAACCACATGGCTCGGACGGTCTTTGCCTAGGGATCCACAGAGGCGAAATTAAGGACGGGCGCACCTGGTGTACTTCAAGGACTTCCCGACTTTTGATGTGCCCCAAGAGACCAATTTGTAAAAAAAAACATTTTATATTTTTCTCTTTCTTTATCAGGCCCAATGTTATCTAATGCGCCAGGGGCATCAACTGACCTAAGTCAGCCTTTGCACATAAAACAGTAAAGCTATCCTCAAATCAAAGCGAAGCGTTCCGCTGCGCTATTTCTCACGTGAGATTTTTCAAAGCGCGAAAAACCCTCGCTACACCTAAGCGAAGCGAACGTAGGCGTCAGCCGACCGGATATAATGATTTTTTTTATTTTCTCTTTGTTTATTTGAAGACGTCGGCAGACATATTCTTCTTATGATATATTTTCTACAGTTATGGTATTTTACAAGAAAAAGTGAAAAAAAAAACACTTTTTGGTATAATCTGATATAATTCAAGTTGCTATATATAAATGTAAGTCTTATTTGTTAATTTTAAGACATTTATATCAATTTTAACCATGATTTTCATTTGAGTCGATGTTTCTAGGCAGCCATTTTGGATTGTTTACACTCGCGAAACGCGAAAAAACTCTGAAAGAAGCGATGCCGCGAAATTTCTCTGCACCGCCGCGGAAATTCTACGTGGTTTGAGCATCTCCATATAAATACATTGCCGCGAAAGAGGGGCGAATTTCGCGAGCTACCTAGATACGCGAAATTCGCTTTGGTTAGAGGATAGCTTAAAGGAAAAAATAAAACAGGTCTTCAGTTTGTTTAAAGTTGTCACCCTTACACACATATTATATATATATATATATATTAGTGCAACCACCTGGCCAATGAAATAGTTTTCCTTTAGTTTTGGTCTGAAGATTCCATCGTCGGTTTAGTTTTTGGTCTCGGTATGTTTTTACACACAGCCACTTGACTCGACATTCCTCGTCAAACACGATTTACGATCGACTCTCTTGTTCAGTTAAATAAATAAATAATGAAAAAAAAAAACGCATATACAGTAAACTAAGACTCAACCCTGGTATCTATCGGGAAAACCCTTGTACATGTACTGTAGTAATGGGCAGGGAAGGGATGGGGGGGGGGGGCAACAAGGGGGGTTATCGTTCTTGAAAGGCGCTAAATCTGTTTTGCCTTTCAAAAGAAACAGTTAAGCATTGACGTATAACAACTGCTAAAATGGGTTGCTTCCCCACCCTCACCTCTCCCCCAATGGCAGTACCGGAAGTGACGTAATGGATGTGACGATGGTACCGCCCCTTTCACGCGCCATAACGTACTGTACTAACACACACACACACACAGGTGATGATGACCAGCGGAGGCGTCCGCTTGCGGATGCAGATTCGCAGACTTTTCCGAATCCACGGACTGACAGCGGACGCTTCGTATGTTTAAGTTGCGGACTGACGCGGAACCTCGCGCCCTTGCCTATAATAATTTAGTTTTAATAGATACTTTACTTATTCGTTAACATTTGCCACTGAATCTGAAAATAAATCTATAAATAAAAGTGGCTTTTTGAAGAATAAAAAACAGGGAGGGATGTTAAACAGGGATAATAACATTAATGTTAAAACATCTAAAAAAATTTCAAGTCATTTAAACAGCTAAATTTCAGCAATGCGGACTCGCGGACTGACTGCAAAGCAATGTTGTAAGATTTTGCGGACTCGGATCATTGATCCATGGACGGACGCGGACGCTAAATTTCAAGATCCGCACACCTCTGGTGACGACAGGAAAATGCAGCAAAGACCTTGCATTCCCCCACGTCTCTGTTTTCTTTACTGCCCCACCACTTTCAGACATGTCGTCACGTGACCTATGACGTCGGGCTCGTGATGGTCTCCACCAGCTGAGGGCCCCCTCTGGTACCCATCAAATCGCTAAGTCATTTTAAAGCACATAACTGCACAAGACGTCCCCCCTTCTTCTTTTCAATGGCGTACCTAGGGATTTGAGGGCCCGGGGCTTGGCCTCTTTGGGGGCCCATACATTTTGGCAAATTTGTTTTCCGAACACTCCTTTGGGCCCCTCCCCCCTAAAGCTGTCAACCCGGGGGGGGGACTTTCGAATTTGGACCCCTCTCCCCCCCCCTAGTTATGCCACTGCCCCTTTTATTAGAACATGGGCTCGGGTTTCACCCATCCCCCCCAACCACTTGTGCGCATACATTTGACCGTGTGACAGTCATATATAACAGGGCCCCCGTGTTGAATGGTATTTGGTATTTTGTAAGGGCAATGACTTGTGGTTGCCAAAGTAAAAATAAACATTGACGATGGGAAGAAAATAAGCGTTTTTACAGTAACATATTAACTAGTGGATGTTTATAGTCAAGTTTGAAAATCTTTGTTATGAAAACAAATATTGACATGTTAATATTTTACATTATTCACAACTATAAACGAATCGGAATTTTAGATTTAAATAAGTTTTTTTTTAAAATTTGAAAATTATAAGGAATGGAATAAATGTATTCCAGATTACAACTAACTCGACTTTTAAAATAAAAAAAAACAACACCATTACTGTAAATACTCTCAAATTCATTGCAAATTTAGAAGATTTCATTGGAGTATACACTGATTGGTTATTAATATAATAAAACAGACAAAAAAGGAAAGCTATAAAGTTGTACACAATCACAAAGCATTAGAAATTTCAAAACAAGCTCGGATTCTAGAGTGAAGTTCTATACAATGTATAGTTCGGATTCCAAGTTGTTCGAGATTTCGGTCGTTCGGACTTCAAAATAGAACTGTGTTTTATAACGTTGTTTTTCCTCACTTAGATCTTTTTATTTTTAGCCTGACGTTTGTGTTGTGAAATTTCTTTTTTCCACTAGCAGCCCTGGTGTTCTGGCCCAGGCACGCCGAGAGGGGGGGGGTCATTGCCAGGGGGCCCGCATCTGTAAAGGGGGCCCGGCCGCCCCGACTATGTCAATTTTCTCACGACTCATTGTTTATTAAGGGGCCCGCAATGCTGTCCTGCCCTGGGGCCATTGTTGGCTCTCAGCGCCTACTTAAACAAGTTGAAGACAACTACTGGGAAAAGCGCCAGGTATGTAACCAGCAGAGGTCAACGTGACCCCAACGGCACCACGATGAAGGAAAACAGGTGCAGGTGAAAACAGTGGCTAATACATGATGTAATCTAATGGTGAAAGGTAACATTGGCTAATACATGATGGAATCTAATGGTGAAAGGTAACATTGGCTAATACACGATGGAATCTAATGGTGAAAGGTAATTAACACCCGTCGCTTATCAAAAGTCAAAAACAACATCAGTATCAAGTACCGCTAATCAACCGCAGAAAATCTTCAGATGAACATTTTATTTTGCGTCCTGTTAGTTTGTATCTACGTACATTTAGGACCAGCCCCGTAGCGTCAAAATTCTACAGCAGGGGGCCAGGCATTCTACAGCAGGGGGCCAGGCATTCTACAGCAGGGGCCAGGCAATAGCGGGGGGGGGGCTGGTAATACATTTTACTAAGTAGAGCAAACAAGCAGAGGGGGCCAGACAAAATGCACGCTACGAGCCTGTTTAGGGCATTGAAGGTGTCAAAACACGTCCACCTGCCAGTGAGATAAAACTCCCCCCCCCCTCTCACCCTGTTCACCGAAAAAATAAATTACCACCGACATCTGGCGCACCAGTGCACAGATATATTTATATTTTATAGATACAGCACTACACTGTATATCTCTAGTGTACATTCTAAAACTGCACACATTTACATTGAGTGTGCATTCCATTATAAAATTACATAGTACATTCATAATGTGCCTTCCACTGTAAAACTATACTCAGTGCATTTTTTAATATGTTTTCCGTTGTAAAACTTCTTCAACAATGTTATTTCCAGTGTAAACAATATTAATACACACTACATCAATTTTTAAAGCTTTTTCACCTTCCCAAGCTGTACAAACATTTGACATCAACGTAAACAGATTGGCCTGTGTTATTCCCAGATTGATCGAAACAAACAAACAATATTAACTTATACTCTACAACAGAAAAAAACGTTTTAATCGCCAAGAAATGAAAACTCTGGGTTTAATTTTCTCGGAAAAATACAAACACTGTTCGTTATCAACATTGGAACACTTTAACCTTTTGGCTAGGGGGAGGGGAGGGGGGCGGGGCACACTTCAGAAACATCTACCACCTTCCCCCCCCCAACCACACACACACACACACACACATGCACGATTCAGACAGACGTCCAGAGCATGCATCTACACAACAACGTTTTGGCCCAACGCGCTGGTGTGTAACTAAAGAGTATGGAATGTGCGTGAGGGGAAGAAAAAAAGGATATAAACCGGCAGACAGTTATACCACTGCAACACAGCCCCGCCCCCCCCCCCTTACACACACACACTTGACCTTAGTCTAAGACCTGAAACGACACAACGCCATCCAGGGCTTAATTCTAACCGCACTCAATTAGACAGGACAGTGTCCTTTACACAGGACAGTCCTTTTTTTTAAATTTTATTTTTCTTCCTCCCTGGAAAATTGTCCTATTCAACACAAGGACTAAAGAAAATAATAACCCGTAAAACTCCTCATTTGACTGATAACATGCCATGTCGGTTTACTCTATTTGAAGGGATGTATACGTACCGGGGGCCGTTCTTATGGATAGGCTAATTGGGCTGTGGGCCTAGGGGCCCCCCTTTTGCTCCAGTGTGGACTTTTTTTTTAACCAGCCACAAAGAAGGGCGCTGTCTGGGAATTCTTTTCAGGGGGGGGGGCTGGAGCTAAAATGACTTAACGAAGAGGTCAAGGGGGGCTCCCAGTTTTCAAAGATTTATCGCGATCATAATTGCAAGCGGCGGGGCCTTAACGGTTTTTTTTGCCGACGAGCCTGCAAACTACATCTGCCTAGTGCTTCAAACTGTACCTTAGACTAAAGGCATACAACTTCACCTTAGCCTAAAGCACCGAACTAAACGAAGAAAATGGCTGATTTATGGACAACAATAGAGACATTTTTTTTATATTCTATGAGGCGTTTCAGCGTTATTCTACTATACCCAGGTCCACCGACAGAAATTTCGGGCCCCTAGGCAGGGCTGTCAAAGGTCCCCGTGCTGATGATAATATTTTCAAAAGTTGATTAGCCAGCTCAGTCCGAGCCCCTAGGCATTTGCCCCCCCCCCACTCTCGGCGGCACTAACTATACCAGCGGGCCAATTTTTGCTCAAAGGGGCGTACAATGCCTTGGCAAATCGGGGGGCCCCTGTCAGATACACTAATTATTTGTAATCATTTGGTGAGTATGTGCATGATGAGAGGGTCCCAAATCGGTGGTGATTTTCAAGAGGGCCCATGATTAGTCGGTGGCAGCCATGACGGGGGGCCCAGGATAAGCCGGTGGGAGCCATGATGGGAGGGTCCAGGAAATATCCGGTGGGAGCCATGATGAATAAATTCAGCCAGCTGTCTAGGTGACGTGGAAAGTGGAATTATCTCAGGGTGCATCTCATTTCATCCCCCTCACCTACCCCCCCCCCCAGGTCCCTGGCATGAACCCCAGTCGGCAGTGACGTAGGGAGGGTAGTGTAGGTGGCGGTGCATCACACACAAACATTTCAACCCAGACAGAAGAGAACAGGATAGGAAAGAGGGGGAGGGGGGATGGAGAGAGAGAGAGACAGAGAGAGAGAGGGAGAGAGAGAGGGAGAGTCTATATAAATGATATGACAGATTGTGGTCTGGTTACTGTACTATTATTTATTTTTGTTTAATTATTTTTAGTGCCATTTATTGGGCGTGTTTGATTTTCCATTAGGAAAAAAAAATATACAGCCATAACAAGATTGGGACTTAAAAGTTTTAATTATATTCGAAAACAGAGTTGGCACCATAATTTATTAGTAGATAGGGCATCAAGAAGACGTAGTCCGGCATTGACTTAATAAATTTAATTTTACAAATAATACAAAAACAATATTAGAAAAATGAATACATAATTTTTTTTATTATCCATATATTTGTTTTCTCCATTATAGTCATTATTAACATATCACCGTAAGCCACCCATACATCTAGGACACATAATACTGTTCAATATTTATGTTCATCACAGTTTGTAATGTTCGTAATAATGTAATTCTTTATGTTTTTCATTTTCATGCCACAACCAATTTGAAGATTTGAGATCAAAATGCATGTAATGTTTCATACTTGACAAAACTAGAGCAATGGCAGAGCAAAATCACGTGTTCAGTACGTACTCACCAGTAGAAATAATTGACTACACGAAGTTTGTTAACTGTGTGAGTTAATCATTAGTCAATAGCCTGCTACAGCAGACACAAGTCAGGTCGGAGTTGACCTACATAATTGAAGTAATCTAAACATCGGGCATTTCCCTGTACGCACCATTTTCTTTTTATATCAAACTGTCTTTTTTAATTAATTTCTACTTAAAAACTGAAATCTTTCATTACTGGGTGTTTTGAAGCAGTCTTCATTGTTAAGCTCCATCCACTACTCATAAAATTTAAACATTACAAAAAACCATAATCATATACAAAGAAATCTGTGGATACATTAAATGTATATGTATCAAGCTAAATTTGTCGAAAACTTATAATCGATTCTCTTAGTTAATTCAAAGCCTGCACAACAGACATACATAGTCAAGTGACAGAAAATAATACAAAGTACTGAGCCACTGCAATCTTCCAATAAGACACACAATAATTAGCTGTAAAACACTATCAAGCGTTATATCAATTTTTTTGAGGCATTTTCTTTAACTACCAAACCTAATCCTGCGTTATTTATAGACTTGTGTATTGCTAAGTTACTATTGACAAAAAGTACTAAAACTAATTGATTCACTAATTAATGAAAAATTAAAAGCATGTTCAACAAGCTCTTAAATTCTCAAATGCCAATGGAAGATATGAGATTAGAGTAATGAAGAAAGCGAACACCTTACAACGGTAAAAAAATCCCAATACTTCTCGTAATAACTCCAGTGAAATTATCTAAACCTTCTCAAAAAGTGAACAATTTCTGACTACGTCATCGTGACATTTAAAACTTGTTTTAGAGGCAAGTAAAAATGGTAAGATGATAATAACAAAACAAATATTTCCGTGAGGCAAAAAATTTACAATTGATCTAAATAAATAAACAGAGGTGTCATTCCTGGACAACGTAGACACACATAGAAGTTTGATAAATAGTAAAGTAAATAGGATTTTTACAAAACGCTTTCAGAAGACATTTCCTTTAATGTTTGATATGTTGGGCTATTCGTATGTAGGGTTGGAGGCTACCAGTGCCAGAGGGAGGGAGGTTTAACCTGTGTATTCCTCCTCCCCCACCCCACTTTGCCCCACGTCTTGATCGCCACAGCTGTGGGTGTGGTGGTAGAACAGCCTGCTGCAGACCAGCCCGACTATGTACACCAGGGCGCCGCTGCTCCCCGTGCATGTGCTGGCGTTGTATGTGAACTGACTTAGATTCAAGGAGCTGTCGACCTTGTCTGGTATCCTGTCTTTCCACCGACCGATGGACACACGTTTGGACATTCTGTGAGGGTGAGACACGATGATGGTCAGCTTGTCCACTTCTTTGCGATCTTTGAACTGGTTGTGGACGACTGGCCAGAGTCGGTCGTACTCGGCCATGAGGCCTTCAAGCCGGGCGGCCAAGTTTCCATCGCAAGTGACGCAGATCATCTCGCAGCTGTCTCGCATATCGTCGACATAAACAATCTCGATCCCTTGTACTTTGACGCCGACGTCTTCTTCCCCGTCGTAAAACAGGACGCAAGTCGTGTCTTCCGCCACTGAGTCTTCGAACAGTACGTGCCTTGCCGTCAGGACTTGGATCTGCCACCAGATGTCGCTGGGCGGGGAGTCGGGGCTCCCGCAACAACGTCCACACGGGCAGCGGATGTATTTTTTATGGCGGATGCCGTATTTGTCCACCCCGTTGACGAACCTGGCCACGCGCCTGATTCTTCCGGTGCCGGATCTGGTACGGTAACTGCTTCTCGCCTTGACATTCACTTTGACTGTCTGCGCTGCCAGGCATTTCACCATGTCAAAGAGGTCATCGTCTCTGTACCCATCTGGCAGGTGCTCTTTGGTGAACTGCCTGATTGGAATGAAATTTGTGTGCCCAGGATTTTTCTCACAGTTTGCCCATTTTACGGTAGAGTCTTCGTCCGGCGATGCCTCTTCCACCTCACATTGCGCTGGAAAATAAAGACTAATCAATCACACTATTACAACGGTGTGTTAGGATAAGAATGGTGTGTTTAACTGTGTCAGGATAAAAATGGTGTGTTAGGATGTGAATGGTGTGTTGGCATGTCATTGGTGGGTTTAGCCTTCGCGTGTCTGTGCATTCAATGTTTATATCAACAATTTGTTTATATTAGTTTACACATAGTGTAAAATTAAACAGTGCTTTTGTTACATTGGTACAATGTTAGTGACTTAGAAAACAACAACACCTAAATATAAACATGACATATAAACAACATACTCAAACACTGTGCAGAACAATCCAACAGCCCCACATTAACAGTGCGATTTCCATTGTAACTATAGCAACCAAATCAATCCATCTTTATGTCCTTCCTATAAATCAACAAAACGATGCATCGACTGCTCCATCTATACAGTACCGCCGAGGAGGGGGGAGGCAAATGCCTAGGGGCCCGGCGAGTTTTAGGGGCCCGGACTGAGCTGGCCAATCAACTTTCAAAATATTATTATCAGCACGGGGGGCCCGCGACAGACCTGCTCAGGGGCCCGAAATTTCTGTCTGTGGGCCTGCATCTATCTTCTTTTTTTTTTTTTTTTTTTTTTTTTTTTTTTTTTTTTTTTTATTTTTTATTATAATATATATAATATATATAATATATATATATATATCTATCTATATATTACCTAATTACCTATCTTCCAACCACTCTCTATATATCTTACCTATCCATTTAATCTTATCTATCTAATCTATCCAATCTATCCAATCCATCCTATCATTCATCCATCCATTCCTTCAATTAACCATTCACGGAGTCTCACACGATAGGGTCAGAAATCCAATTCCAGAGCATACAACTTCCTGGGTATAAGAGCACTGACCAATACAAAATCTACCCATTAATCCCAACCTAAAATCAAGTGACCTTTGATGCCCTTTAGTCTTTCTGGTCGAATAACTAAACAAACAACAAACCAAACATGCTCACTGACATTGACCTAGATATAGACATGTTTACTCACCTGAAAACAAAAACGTTTCATTGTCTGACATTCCGGCGAACTCTTCTCTTTAAATTCTGAAGCGACAATTTGTGTTACTAAATATAAACAACACAGATAAAAAGCGAAAACAAATACCGTAAGACCTTTTACAACGAAATCCAACAACACATATTTTAAATTGGCGAACAGATATATTTATATATAGGAGGCAGTCATAACCACAAAATATAATTTGTGACGGTCATAACCACGAACTATAACTTGTGACGTCATAACCACGAACTATAACTTGTGACGTCATAACCACGAACTATAACTTGTGACGTCATAACCACGAACTATAACTTGTGACGTCATAACCACGAACTATAACTTGTGACGTCATAACCACGAACTATAACCTGTGACGTCATAACCACGAACTATAACTTGCGTGAGGAAAAAAAAAACACCCTTACGAAATCCCCTACAAAGGGTTTTTTTTTTTGAGTGCTAAAAATAGATTTACAACTGTGAAACTGCCTGACAAAGTTAGCTCACCAGATGGTGAAACCAACACCACAAAATGATGACGTAATTTACAACTGTATCTAAGAATAACGCAGTGAAACCGAGAGGAAAAACATAAAACTCTCAAGAGCAGATAATTTAAAAAAAAAAGACAACAAAGCAGTGGTTAACGCCCTGTATATTCTGAAAATACATCTCGCATCCGGGGGTCGATTATAGCATGGGAAGAAAGGGTTGGGTCGGAGGTTGGGGAAGGCTCAACAGCATTATACACCCTGGGGCAGACCCGTTTTTTTTTTTTAGAGCTGCTGTACACTTCGACTATCAAGCGCCCCCCCCCCCCATTCCCCCCCCCCCCCCCCCCAAAAAAAAAAAAAAAACAATTTTGGTCAATACATAGTGGACGGTTGGGGTTCCTAAGGGGTTGGGGTGGGGTTAGTCCATCGTGGTATGTGCCCCCAAGGGCACTTCCTATAAGACGGCCCTGGGAGGAAGAGAAGGCCGAGCCATTCATATGGATAAGCCAACTAGCGTACTGCATAATATCCCCGCTGTCAAAGGCATCCCCCCCCTAGTACCAATTCCTAAAGAAGTATGATTCTCCCCCCTTTTCTTCCATTTATAACCTTCCACTTAAAATCCAATCATTCTCCTCCGACCACCTACCTCCATCCCGGAATAACTCACGTCAAGGTTCGGGGTGCCTAGTACTTAATCCTAAAGCCCCTACCTATCCTTCAATGTCTCTGCATAGGGTTCCAGAAACTGAGAATGGCTTTGAATAGGTGCATGGCCTATAGTAACACACACACACACACACCAACATACATACAACCCGGGAAATAAATAAATAAATAAAAAACTGTTCGGGTATGCTAGGCCCTTGAATTGTTGCCTACTTACGATGTGAGGCCCCCCTTCTATTTCTGTGACAATAAGAACTATATATCATATATATAGATATATATAGCAGGCTCCCTTACGTGCCCGACCATAATGCACCTTGTCTGTATCTATATATTTAAAACGGTCTCTTAATTTCCTGACTGATGAAAAAAGGTTTTTTTTTTAATCACTTTTGGTGGAAACATCAACATGTACACGTGTAGTTTTACTCCTGTCTGGTTACGTCACGAGTTATAAATAGCCTTAAGATTATGCCTACCTGACCAGAATGATTTACGGGTAAGATAAAAATTGTGTAATCAGAAGGGGGATAAACAATGTAAGCAAATTCTTTAACAGTCAGCACAAGCATCGGTGTAAAATAACAAAAAAAAAAAACATGAACAGCTTTCTCATACGAGAACGTTATATATTTTTACATTTACAAAGAATAGGCAATAAGTGATACAAACTAACTGCTCCCCTTTCGATTATATTCATAGATCTGATTAAATCATTGTTTCCAAAAAAGACTGCAAGAGTTTAATTATAAAAATAAAATATAAAGCATAAGAGATGTGTTGTCTTAGTATAAGTAATTAACACCGATTGACATTAAACTGTTTATGTGTTAAAAATAACACCAGTTTGGAAGATTGTGGCTTATTTGTATCATCCAGTAGTCAATAGAAACATACAATTCGTAGAATGCTAAGAATCTAAAAATCAAAACAGAAACAGTTGATAGATAGACTGTACATAAGAGTTAAACGAGATCGAAATTCTACTTTCCCGACTGAGCTGATTGCAAGCCGATCATGTATTAAACAGTCCTAGAAATGAACCGTCGTAAAGATAAGTGTCATAAATTATTGTGTGTTCAGTCAGACTGTAGTGTTTCTAAACCAGTGGCTCTCACAGTGTGATTCGCGGCCGACACTAATTTTTGGTGGGGGGCTTCGACAAATTTAAATTAATAATTAATGGATTAACAAGCTATGTGTACATGATTACACATCTTTTTGAATAAACGTTACAAATCTAAAAGTCTGTTAAACTGCAATGTAAAACAGAATAATCTAAGTGAAGAATGACCCTTTATATATCATAAGTAACACAGTTGTTACGGTGTGTCGCAACAAAAACAGCTTTCATGATGTGCCACAAAGCATACAAGTATGACAACCACTGGTCTAGATTCCACGAAGAAGTGTGTTATGTGTACATGAACAAGGGTGTGTCAACATGTTAATGGTGTTGTTGACATTTTAGTGGTGTGTTGAGCTGCTGTTGATCCTCTGTGCCTGTCTGTGCATACACTGCAATATCAACAGGTTGTATTATACAACTGTTAGTGCCCGTAAACAGTAAATATCAACAACATACTCAAACACTGTGTTTGAACAACCCCAATAGTCCTACACATTTATAATAGTGTGATGCCCCATTGTATACTGTACACAATATGTTCACAGTTTCCAATCCAACTGATAAGTACAGAATACATTTACAGTGTTATATACATACGGTGCAACTAATCCATTTATACAGTTTTCTATTTTAAAGGTAACAAATAAAGGTAATATAAAGATCATATGTTACAAACAGTATAAAACTACGCAATACATAAATAATTTTATGTTTTGAAATGTACGAAGGAAGGAACACAACAAACTCGCACAAGAAAGTCAAGTGTAGATGTTTAAGAAACTCCAGGTAAACAAAATGAAACCACAACATAACATGCACAAAGCTACTCACCAGTTTAGTGGAACTTTGTTTTACTCTACTGCACGGGCCCACGCCAAAGTACCGACACGCTTGCGAGTAGGGCTTACACCACAGAGGGGGGGGGGGCCCACCAGGTGCTGACAGACGCACTAATCAGTGAATCTTAAGACCAACACAGAATAATGTAAGCTAAATTAGCTCACGGGCGTAGGCGAGCAAGACGTGGAACGAGTTCACCAACAAGATTACATGCTCACGCCACTATACTGTCACACCACCACCAGGCCAGACATTATGGCCTTGTATGTCTGACCTTGACCCAGGTAATTTAACAACCAGCCCAAACTGGAGTGATTTATTATGTTTTTGATTTTACAGGAAAATATTTCTCGAAGAAAAAAAAACACTCAACAAAATCAATCAATCTATCAGTCCGTCCGTCTGTCTATCTATCTATCTCTCTCTCTATCTATCTCTCTCTATCTATCTCTCTGTCTCTCTCTCTCTGTCTCTCTCTCTCTCTATTGTCTCTCTCTATCTATCTATCTATCTATCTATCTATCTATCTATCTATCTATCTATCTATCTATCTATCTATCTATCTATCTATCTATCTATCTATCTATCTATATCTATCTATATCTATCTATCTCTATCTATCTCTATCTATCTATCTATCTCTATCTCTATATCTATCTGTCTATCTATCTATCTATCTATCTATCTATCTATCTATCTCTATCTATCTATATCTATCTATCTATAACTATCAATATCTATCTATAACTATCAATATCTATCTATCTATCTATCTATCTATCTATCTATCTATCTATCTATCTCTCTATCTATCTCTCTATATATATATATATATATATATATATATATATATCTGCCTGTCTGCATTAATGAATTATGATTCAAATCGATCATTACAGTAATGTACAATAATAATATTACCGTTTTTCCAAAGATATCAGCTTTCTCATTGACTTGAAACACTCTTACAACTCACACCACCGAGACACATGTCATTTGTCAAATGACATGTCATAGCATGTCAAACATGTAGCCTAAAAGTTTGACGTTTAGCTTACCATTTCAAAAAAAAAAAACAACAGCTCACAGTAAATCATGGTTATCTATTTGTCAGACTAATAATAGCTTCCAGACCCGGCCTTTGGAAGTGAGAGGACTGTTAGGTTAGGGAATGATTCAATCGGCGTAAAATTTAAAATGTCCTGTTGTTATGACCTGGTGATTCTAGAGCAACCCTTTCCCATTGTGTCCATTCGCACTTCCCCCCAATTAGTACAATACAGGTGACCAATTATCCACCAATAAACACAAATCCATCGATACACACAATCATCTATACAAAAACATACACACACTCACTCTTTCTCCCTCTTTAATATATATATATATATACACACACACAGATGCACACCCATAAATACACACACACACACATCAACCTTCACACACACACACATCAACATAGAGACTCACATACAGACGTTCACACACATCAACTTGCTGTCAAGTGTTGATGAAATCTTTTAACTGTGTGAAAACGTCACACGTCTGATGGGCGCTCCGATAATTAAAATCTATAAATAGATGACATACTTTTACTCTCTTCAGAAATAGTTACTAATGTCAACGTGACATAGTTATATAGTTTATACTGTTGAAAATAACGATTTACTTAATTAACCTGGGGGCACAGACAATTGTTTAGCACCCCCCTCCCCCCAGACAAGTGTTTAGCCCCCCCCCGGGACAAGTGTTTAACCCCCCCCGGGACAAGTGTTTAACTCCCCCCCCCCATGTGTCATTATCTGAAACTTCCAAAAGCAATTCGTTATGAGTTGCTGAACTAGCCGACAAGGGAAATAACTCAAATTTGCCTCTTTATTGGTATTTATACAGAGTTAAATACCCGAATAAAAAAAATAAACGATGAACATTTCAACACCCCATTCATTTGGCTGCTGGCTTTTTAACTTTATACTATGTAACATCATAAAACGGAATAGAATTATAATAGATTCTCGAAAAATTAATTACAAAATAATAAAAAAAATGTGACTCATTTTTTTAGAAGATGACAAATTATTGATAGCCAACGCTTAGTGCGAATGGATAATAGAGCTAAAGCTTTAGGCATGTAAATAGAAGATATATACAGAAAATAATAATACACGTGTTTTAGGGGTTCCTTGCCAAGCTGTGGGTAGGGTGGGGGAGCACAAAGTGCGCGCCCGGTGCAACTGGGGATAAATCAGCCTCTGGTATCAGGTGATCCACTTTAAGCTGGATGGACTTCACCAAGCATATACTGGACTGGAACGAATCTAGGGTATTCCAATGCGGTTTCTCTACCTAACGATCATTCGTCTATACCCCAAAAGACAGTGGTCTCACCATAGTCAAATTACCATTAACGGAGGAAGATGTTGCGTTTTCTATGTTAAAACCATAACATTTCCTTTTTAACACCATGCTCAACCATCCATTTCCACACCATGCTCAACCATCCATTTTAGCACCATGCTTAACCATCAATTTCCACACCATGCTCAACCATCCATTTTAGCACCATGCTCAACCATCCATTTTAGCACCATGCTCAACCATCCATTTTAGCACCATGCTCAACCATCCATTTTAGCACCATGCTCAAAATCCATTTCCACACCATGCTCAACCATCCATTTCAACACCATGCTCAAACATCCATTTTAGCACCATGCTCAACCATCCATTTTAGCACCATGCTCAACCATCCATTTTAGCACCATGCTCAAAATCCATTTCCACACCTTGTTCAACCATCCATTTCAACAACATGCTCAACCATTCATTTTAGCACCATGCTCAACCATCCATTTCGGCGCCATGTTCCACCATCCGTTTTAGAAAACCATCTCAACCATCCATTTTTGCATCATGCTCAACCATCCGTTTTAGCACCATGCTCAACCATTCATTTCCACACCATGCTCAACCATTCATTTCCACACCATGTTCAACTATTCATTTCCACACAATGTTCAACCATCAATTTCGGCGCCATACTCAACCATCCATTTTAGAACCATGCTCAACCATCCATTTTAGCACCATGTTCAACCGTCCCTTTCAGAACCTTGCTCAACCATCTATCAGCACCGTACTCAACCATCTATTGCAGCACCATGCTCAACCACCCATCTTAGCACCATGCTCAACACAGTATTTATTTGTCGCACTATTGATAACTTACAGGGCCGGCCATTGGTAGTGCGAGGACTGTTGGGAAATATTTCAACTGCAGTCTAATTTAAAATGGCCCGCAGTTAAGACAGGAAAAGCCCAGAGTAGATAATTGTATGCAATGGAAGGATTTTTCCCTCTTCTCATTAAAGAATATGTTCATGCACAAATATATTTACAAGTCACACCTAAGTATGTACTGCTTCGCTTATAAAAGCCACACTTTTTTTTTTGCCCAGCCCTGTTTAAACACAAAGCCAGAGACACACCCTACACCCACCACTTCAAAGAATTTTTTTTGAGATAATTTGCGTTATATGACACAATTCATCACAATTCTTTCTGTGCAAACAGATTATTAGAAAGAAAAAAAAAACACTCGACCACACCCTCGTTATAAATAGAATAAATAAATAAATGTAACTGCCTCGTTTTAGATGCAAGAGAAATAAACGAAACAGATGACACTCTAGTCCCGTGAGGTCATTTCAAATAAATCAAGTCGCTCAATGACCCTTTAAAAACAATTCATTAGATCGATAATTTCAGGCTTCAATTCTATTGATCAGTGTCAATCTAGATTTTGGATAAAACAGCTGATCTGTTGTTTGTTTTCAAGAGCAAAAAAAAATGGAGGTGAAAAAACAAACATACAAATAAACAAATTATCAAACAAGCACAAAATGTCTAGAGATCGAGACAAAAAGTATCGTTACAGAAATGACTCGCAGGGACACACTGGTTCATACAGGGCCGTTTTAAGGTCATCGTAGGCCCTAGGTACTTTCAAAGTCGTAGGCCCTCCCCATCTCCATTTTTAATATTTTTCAAGAATGCACCCGCACTTCTTTGCAATTTGAAATCTAAATAAACTTTTGAGGACGTCGTATGTGACTTTGCTAAGACAAAGAGCCGAAAAGTTAACATACTGTAATTTACAGATGTGCAGCTTGACTTATTCAGGTGCTCATCTCACACGGTTATATATAGTTACTTTAATACAAACATTATTTAATTTTATTGGCATTCTGAACTTGTTTTCACTTTATGTTCTGGGTTTCGTAGGCCCTTGAAAAGTCCGTAGGCCCTAGGCACAGTGCCTACTGTGCCTAGTTGATAAAGAGGCCCTGGGTTTATACAGCAGCGGTTCTTAACCGGTGTTACACACCCTTGGGGTAAAGGGATACGAGAAAGGTTATGCAGGGATACGAGAAAGGTTATGTAGGGGTACACACAGACATACAATTTAAGGTTAAAACAACCGAAAATTTGAAGAACTTACGTGAGAGGGGTAGCTGCGGAAATTCTTTTGCACCCCATTTTGGGGTACAGTCGTAAGGTTAAGAAGCGCGGGTTTACAGTATGTCTCACCGATTACTGTAAGATTCTCATCCGATGGCCGGCGGAATAAAATAATCGAGCGAACTTTCAGGAAGCCGCTAAGTTGCGGAATTTCAATTAATTGTGGTGTACTGATATGAGCCCGTTCTGGAGGGGGGGGGGAGGGGAACCCATTCACGTAACAGAAATATTAATTGCGTACCGCCGTACGCCACCTGTGGGTAGAGGATGTGCCGCCCGAGGGTATCCACCCTACCCTAGTTACGCCACTGCTCGGATGTACTGCATTGTGATACAATACTGTTATAACTCTCTCTCTCTCTCCTTGTCCTCGGTAGTGTGAGACGAATCGGGAATTCTCTATACCAGCGCGCACCGTATAAATAATCTACAATTGAAAGCGGTGACTGTGTGACGTAACAGCATCTAGTGATGATGATGAAGCCGCCGGCCGGGAAGAACGGTGGTCACTGTAATTTGTTGATTGTTTATACATTATTAAATGTTCTTTATTGAACCTACGGCCTGTGAGTTTGGTGATTTGTCCTGTAGATCATTTAACAATACATTGGCAAACATACATTCTGATAAATTGTAATACGCGGTGTTATAATATATTGTATTGCGGTTGACTACTTCAATAAAAAACTGCCATATGTTAAAATGATTTTGGATAAATGGAACTGTCTTACACTGCACTACACAATATTATTTGCATATTAATGCGCACTGCGCCAATATCAATTGCATTGTACTGGGATAACCTTTACTGTGATGTGCTAAACTTTACTGTGACATACTTGACAGTGATAAAACTCGATGTGATAAACTTGACTGTGTTGTAGAGACACACGTGACTGCACTGTGATGAAATGAACAGTAATGCACGATATTCTAATGCAGTACATATTCTTGCTGTGCATTGAGACATACTCAGAACACACACGAGACGGCTAACTCGACCAACGCTCAAATACCTCAATCCCCAAATCTTTTGTTTCGTTTCTTTCACTCGTTTGTTCAGCGGCATTGTTTACTTTTTAGTCTTCTCATTGTCTTGTTCAGAATGATTGATAGCTTTATAATGTGTTTGAATAGCGAACACATTTCTATAGTTTATGCACAGAACCCACAAAAAAAAAAAAGGCGTGCAACAGACATAAAGCCTGAAGATAATCCCCTTCGGTAAGTCATTCATTGTTTACATTTCTGGCTTATGTTTATTTTTGTTGAACGAATTATTGAAATATTACCTATAAAATTGAGTATAATAGATATTACATTACAACTTGACTTGGCAGATGGCGACACCAATGGCTGCTGTAAGTAGGCTAATACCAAAGTACAGTGGTGTTTGTGATCATTCCAATTATCTACTCCGTGTAATGCCTACCTCGCGTGATACGTAACACCCATTTGTTCTCAATCATAAATTTTTATTTTAAAACTGCTTGTAATACCGGATAATTTAGTTACAGAGGAAAAATTGGCCCTTTACAGTACAAGTGATACAGAAGTAATGGCGAACAGTAAAAAGGGCTTTGGGGTGGTGGGGGTGGTGGAGGGGAATGATGAATAAGAGAATGGATCTTCACGCGACAAAGCCGTATTTCTCTCCCTTCCTGCTCAGAGTGATACGACTTATCTGCCATGGACTCGCATCCTTGGAATAAGCCGGAGGAATTTTTTTCTTTTAATTTTATTATTTCCTTTTTTAAAAAAAAAAATGAAAATGGTGATTGTATTTTCTGAAAAAAAAAAGATACGAGAATATAAAATTACAGACATCGACTGAAGTTGTTGTAGAATAATAATTCACGGCTGGATTATGGTGATATTTCTGTGTAAATTTTTTTTCGTTGAAAAACAAACAGAAACACAAGCTGAGAAAGTTGTGAACACAAAGTTTTATTTTGAAAAAATTGAATTTTTTTTTTATTGATTTATTTTTTGGTTTTTCTGATTGGGTCAACTCGAACTCCGCAGTCTGTGTGTTATATTTTGTGTGTTTAAGTTAATTGGTGACTTGCGTGTTGAGATTGTTGTTTTGATTATAGTTTTCTTGATTCATTTAGTGAAACGGATTATTCAACGCAGTGGCTACGGTACCATCAAGCGGGACTCCACATTTTTTTCCGGGTACCAGCAATAGATATTACTCCACACCCTAACCCTATCCCTAACCCTAACTCTATTCCTAACCGTAATATAATTGCTGGTACCCGAAAAAAAAAATACGGGCACCAGCAATATTCCTAACCCTAATATAATGGTGCTTGATGGTACCGTAAGCACTGCGATTATTTGAGTTGGGTGTGAGTGATTATGTTTTGAAATTTAACGGGCCGTTTGTGCGTGCGCAATGAGGCGAACATATCTGATATCAAATGTTGTTATTTCATTATCAGATATACCTATTCTATGTCGAGGCGAGTTAATGACTAAGGTAAGCATTTTAATTTTCTTTATTTATATTATTTTAATTTCTGATACACACGACCTATAAAATCAGAACATGGAAATGATAATGAAAAACAACAATAAAATGTTTACACCTTCTAAGGAAATGCTGGCTGACCCTGGCATCACTTCAACAGTTGCATATCCAGTTATTACTGTGTCTCCTTGCCTCGCGAACAAAGAAAACCACAAACTCTTCTGAAAACTGAATTGTTTAGCATTGGCCCTGCAATCTATGTTGATGATGCTATAATTACTAGAATTCTTCGACTACCAACTTGTTTACAAGTTTTGAGGTGCATGATGTATCACTGCAATGTAGCAGCACACAGTGAGCGTCCAGGTTCTCTTTGGTGCACCTTCTCGATTTACAACTGCCAAAATTGTGCTGAATCAAGTTACTGCTTTCTACGAAAAAGCAAACATTCCAATGGTGACAGAGAGAGCTTGTGAAAAGATTGTTCAGCTTGATGAATACAATAAACTTCGTTCAATTGATAAAAGTCGCCGAAACACACCAGCCACCAAACGTAAACTGGAACAAATGAAATCTATGTTGGCAACAATTTTTTCAACTGTGGCCACCAAATGTCGAGATTATTATCAAGAATGCAGAAGATCTAGCATTCTTGAGGTCTATGAAAGGAGATAGGTCTTCCAGCTTTGGATCATTTGACAAAACACTTGCAAAAAAGTCGCTCGACGCCATTCACGAGATGTCACAACATTGGAGCGTCAGAAACGCGCAAGAGAAGAAAATGCAGCATGTTCAATGATATCAGTGCCTTCCAGCGAGGGTAGCAGTGACGAACCCGATGATTCTACTCTAAATCTGAAGATAATATAGAGTTTGTTGATAACTGTTTGGATGATATAATGCCATTGCAAAAGCGAAGAAAGCCAACAGGAGCCAGTATTTGTACCTCCAGATGTTTTAAGCTGACCAAATCTTGTGTCACTAGCGACAAGATTAAAGATTACACCAACACAGCAGGCAGCTTTCACATTAGGCCTTATTAGCGAGTCTGGGGTGATGTATCAATGGTAGCTTCTTCATATGCCTCTGCAGATCGTTCACGTCGCAAAGTTGTAAGTGAGATATCTACAAAGATCCACGACTCCTGGGAACCACCCAAATCTGCACTCTCCACTGGGATGGCAAACTGACACCTTCTAAAAAATCATCGTGTCACTGAAGAACGCATAACAGTTGTTGTCGGTGATGCAAAGCAATTGAAACTTAGGAGTGCCACAAATTATGCCAAGGCAACAAAGAAAAACCCGTTGGTGAAATAATTGCAGAACTAACCATGAAGCTAATGACAGAGTGGCACTGTAATGATTGTATCGTTAATATGACATTCGGACACAACAAGATCAAACACTGGTCATCAGACTGCTGCCTGCATTGCCATACAAAATATGCTGCAACGTGCTCTCTGTGGTCAGGTTGTCGTGCCATCACATAGGTGAAGTTATCCTCTCGTATGTGTTTGCAGACATGAAAATAGAAGTTTCCAAATCCCCGGATATAACTTTATTCACCAAGCTGCGAAGTAATTGGGAGTTGGTGGCACATGATTGGTCTCACGTTTGTAGTTCGTTTACGTTAGCTGATCATGATATGAAGGCTCAAAAGCGACTGAGAGATGCGGTGATTGCTCATGCCTACTCTAGTAAACAAACCGAATTCTTGCGAGACGACTACCACGAATTCCTTAAGCTGTCCCTTGTTTACCTGAATGCTACAAATAAGGAGGTTAACTTTTTAAAAGACCAGGTGGCCTGCACAAAGCACGACATGGCAAAGCTGATATATTGCCTCAAGATTGCTCTGTATGAGGAACAAATTCAATCATTGCCTCCGGGTACTATTACCACACGTGACCAAGTGCCACAGATTCCTGTGCGTTTGCTACATTTGTAACGCATGTTTATGTCGTGTGGTGGCTGACTTGCAAAGAGTGTGGATGCACCATGGAATGATCTACAGCTCTACAAGCGACTTTTGGATTACAACGATGTCAACAGAGACATATCCAAGTCAGCAATACGTGCCCTGAATAGGCATCTGTGGTACCTCACTGCTGAAATGATCCCACTTGCTCTGTTCAGCAATGAAGTACCTGTGTTGGAAGCGAGCTCTAGCAGATGCTCTGCTAAGGCTTCGACCAGTGGTTGCCCTCCAAACTCCACAGAATCGATTTGGAAATGATTGGGGAAAACCACGATTCCAATAAATTGATTCTAAAACTCGGTTGTGTGATCTGGCTGGAGTTGACTCGTGGTTTACTATATACAGACTTCAACTGGACACAGGATTCCTCCAACTGCCTGTTGATGATTGGTGCCAAACAGCTTCTTACATTGCCAGTGCAGAAAATGTTGCTGCTATTAACGTTTTTAACGATTGTGCCGAGAGAGGAGTGAAAACTGGCATCTGACTTTGTTGAAGCAGCGCGAACGGATGAACATTTTCAAAACATTCTTCAAGTGGTGGTAGAAATGGGCCGCAAAACATCTCAAATGTGCGTAAACCTTACAAACGTGCAACAATGTGAAACTGAATTAAATGCAACAGTAATAAATAATTTAATACTTTAATGTAATTTTTATATAGGCTAGAATAAATTTTTAGAGCATTTTCGAAAAAAAAATGCTCTATTGTCCCCGTTTTGTCTGTCTGTCTGTCATCACCCTAGATCTCAACAACCATAAGTCCTAGACCCATGATGTATATATCATTTTGTAGATCTTGGCCTCAAGAAATGACTTTTTTCCATTTCGCGATCTGACCTCTGAGGGCCGTAAAAGGGGGCTTGTAAAGTGTACCGTTTTTTACTATATAAGCTATATTAATAAAGGAGCGCCCATTCTCAGCAACTATAAGTCCTAGACCCATGATGTATATATCATTTTGTAGGTCTTGGCCTGCCATGTGTACATCAAAAGTTCATTTTGCGATAGGACCTCTGAGGGCCGGGCTTCAGGGTTTCAATTTTTTTTTTAAGTTATGAAATAATTAAAAATCTAATTAGTTGTTGTTTTTCTACAACATCGTAAAAGATAAATTATTTCAATAAAATAAAATGTAAAAGATATCTAATTAGTTACTTTTCGCTTAAAAACTATAAGGATACATTCTGGGGAAAAATTAAAACCAAATTTAAAATATGTCTCTGAGAGGAATCGAACCCGGATAGTCAGCATACAAAAAGTAAAACCTTAAGCTGCTTACCCATTCAGCTACCACATCACAAGAACGAAGTGATAATTTTAATGTACTATTTAAAAAAAATTGCTCGATTAATTTTTAGAGCATTTTCGAAAAAAATGCTCTATTGTCCCCGTTTTGTCTGTCTGTCTGTCTGTCATCACCCTAGATTCAACAACCATAAGTCCTAGACCCATGATGTACATATCATTTGTAGGTCTTGGCCTGCCATGTGTGCAGCAAAAGTTCATTTCGCGATCTGACCTCTGAGGGTCAAAGGGGGCTTGTAAAGTACCGTTTTTTACTATAAGCTATATTAATAAAGGAGCGCCCTATATATCTCAGCAACTATAAGTCCTAGACCATGATGTATATATCATTTTGTAGGTCTTGGCCTGCCATGTGTACATCAAAAGTTCATTTTGCACAGGACCCTCTGAGGGCCGGGTCGGGCTCCTAAGGGGCTTATATATTATATATACACCTTGTACGTTCAATAACCCATTTATTGGTGCGAAATACTGCAGCACGTAGTTTCACCAAGATTTATTAAGAAACTCATCAAATGAAATAGTAAGCTTGTGTTCTGAGTTTAATTGAAAGTATCAGAGCTATGCAACAATTGACGGAGTTTTCGGACGATTAAATGACTACAATTTCGAATGTTTTCAATTATGAGTCCTATTTCAGTAACCACAAACCACTTTGTAGTTAGATTTAAGAGAAAAATAATTTTGTTTTCAAATATAAGAAAACGTCTTTTTTAATATCTTTTTTCAGATATATGCATTACACAATTGAATTTATAAACATTTACAAAATTTACAAATATTTACTGAAAGATAGCATACGTACTGATACATAATACGAAAATGCTCTAACACGTCCTGTGTCCAGAATGGAACAGGCGCTTAATTGCTTGTTTTTCTTTACATGTCATGTTTTGTGATTTCTTGGGCGGGGTGGGGGGACCTCTAAATCAACTCTGATTTGAAAAATATTTTACACAAGTTATTATTAATGATATTAGAACAAATTAGAAACATAGACAGCTCAAAAACAAACAATCAATTTTTTCCTCTATTGTGGTGATGCACCCCAATCTACAGTCTACACCAACATTTAGTTACTTTCTTGTTTCTCCTTCACACCATAGTGCATTGGCCATTACGTGTGATTTTTAGTTACGTGTTTGTTAAAACCCTTTCTAGCCTGAATAATTGCCAAAATATAAACTTTTAAGTTTTTATTATTATTGATTTATTGAACAAATTAATTCGATTTTTTATAGCTATTATTATAAAAAATTTGTCAAAAAGCTCAAATCATGCACGGGGATGAGGATGGGGGGGGGGGCTAGTCATGCACGATAGATTTTTCAGTATAGCTATACAACCATTCCATTTAATTAACCAGTTCAAATTTTCAGGACAGGGACACGTATGTATTTTCTTAAATTTAAAGTTCCGGTTAAACACATTATTCTTTTGTGGCAAGTGATAGTGGGTACGTACAGCAAAAGAGTTCAACACACTTTCTTTATTCTCATCAGATGGATGACTGAACTGAAAAAGGGACAGACAAAAAGGTAGATGGACCAATCAAAAGAGTTGGGGCCTTATCATTCTGGGATGTTTTGATGAAACATATAGTTAGGAGTCTGAAAACAGTAAGGCAGTAAGTGAAGAGATGGTTAGAAAGGAAGATAGTTAGGGAGTAGTAGGCAGAGAGGACAGTTGAGTAGTCGATTCGGGGGTCGAGAAGAGAACAGTAGAGTATGAGGTCGGGAACAGTGTGTTAGAAATAGGAGTTAGATGATGTGACTTGAAGCATGGGCAAAGAAGTGTATTAGTGTACATCACTTTATTAGTCTACAAATCTTTCGGAACAGTGTAGAACCAGTTAGATTTGATTTATTGTACAAGAATACTGTGTAAGTCGCACAAATAAATATGAATTGACCACTCGGCTACATTAATTGATTGATTGAACGTGAAAGTAACTGACACACAGTAAACGCCTCCAGAGAACGCCTAAATAAACATAAAATCACTGCTGACAATATATATATTGCGATTAACAATAAGACAAAATCAAATAAACGAAGACTACAAAATGTTTATCAGTAAACTAAATAGTGTTAAAAAGCGTACTAACGCTCATAATTTAGGTAACAGGTTGTAAGCAGGCTGAAAATTTAAAAACACATGCAAAATTAAAACGATCAATGGATCTAAACAAATATCAACACAATTTTTCCCAGAAAAATGATCACAGAACAGGTGTATAATTAAACTGTCTCACTATATTAGTTACGACAATATACAAACACTGTGACCAGGCATAAATAGGATGATATTGTCCTAGTTAGTCTAAGCACTAACATTTAGACTAACATGTTTAAAGGATCTCACTGAATCTGGTCTGTTTTTATTATTTCTATCAAAACAGGTGGAGGTTTGTTTTTTTGCTTCTTATTGAAATTATCGGTCTTAGTAAAATTTGACTACATCTCTCTAGAATTTATCAAGAAAGTAAAATGTTAAGAAAAATGTTAGAAAGGAAATGATTACAATGACTAAAAGTGTATAAAAAGCGTGAAATGTGCTGTGCCCTACGTAGAAACTTCGAAATGTTTTTTACTAAAAAGTGAGCATTAAAAAAAAAACGTAAGCGCCAACATGGATTATTAGTTTATTGAAATTGCAGTTTGTAAAAAATGTAGCTTTTGTGATAGATCATATCCAGTATATTTAGATGTTATAATTTTGTAATTTTATAGGTCTACAATTACAATAAATATAAACTAGCGCCAATGCTTTTATTTATATGATATTTATATGATCGAAGGAATATTTTTTTTACTTTTCAGTATATGTTAATTAAAGCTAATTTTATAATTTTAAAAAATATATTTTAATATTTTATACTTTTTGCTTTTCAATTGCTTTGTATCCTACTAATTAAAGTATACAGCATCTTGTAGTCCGACGTGCGTGCAGAATGTGAACGCCGTCGCTATAAATAATCTATTACGTCATTTCCCGATGGTACAATTTTTTTTGCGAGAATGGGAACGTCGTCGCTATAAATAAAAAAATCCTCTAGGACGCCCATAGATATATAAGACTAAGATCGTTATGGCTATGCATATATATATTGTGCGGACCATAACTTTAAAAAGAGAAGAGTACAATATGTATAACTTATATATTTTTTACAAATTCTTTGCAACTATGATGCATTTGTACGCATAGAAACCTTAACTAACCGAAATAAATAGCAGAAGACATTTTGCATTGTTTTCCCTTGACAAATTTTCAAAAACTTTTTTTCACTAACTTTGAATAAAATGCCTTCGTGTTGTGCGTGTACCTGGTTATTTGATTATATTATTAATAAACTGTCAAATATAATTTTTTCGGACACATCAGTTGATTTTAAAAGCGCCAACCTCTAGCATGATGAATGGGGATTTTTTTTAATTAAAAGGATGGAAATCTTTTTCGGTAAAAATAAAGAAACCTGTACACAGAATTGTACTCTTCTTTTTAAAGTAAGGGTCTCGAATACAACACTTTTTCGGTCTCTATTGGGCAAGCATAAGCGATCTAGTCTTATATATCTATGAGGACGCCATTTCCGATGGCTGCTGTATCGTGCCTGAAGCAAAATGGCATAATAAAGTAGTTATTTTTTACTTTTCAGTGCATTTTATAAAAACTTTTTAATGCTTTGTTTTGATTTTAACATTGATATAATTAAGGGCAAAACGTAACGGGTGAGATAAATTACACCCATATCTTTACCTAATGGTGTTTAGTTTGGTTTGGCTTGGTTAGTTGGTTTGCTTTGGTTGTTTGGTTGGTTGGTTGATTTGTTTGGTTGGTTATTTGGTTTTGGCTAGGTTGGTTAGCGTTGGAGCCGGGTAAAACGTAATTTGTGACGTACAAAATGTAGGTCATTTCTATTGTAGTTAACATAAATCAGCACCAAATTAACCTAATCAATCGTATTTAAAAATTCAGTAGTTAAATTGATTTCCAGATGGTACAATTCGATTCATAATAAAAAATAATTCTGCACTTGGGATATCCTCTATGACTCTATGACGTCATTTCACGGATGTCGGCTGCGCATGTGGTAGAATGGGAACGCCGCCGCTATAAATAAAAATAAATTCTGCACTTGGAATTCCGCAGTTAATAGTCTCTAATAAAGAAGACAGTAAGACAAAATTTGCGCCATACATTTGCAGCGGAAATGTTTTCGCTGGATGAGTGCACGATGACATCGAGCCATGCTTTAGATGCCATTGGTAGATCACTTAGAGATGTTGCTCAAACCGGCTATTTACTAAGTTTTTTGTTATGCACTTGGAATTCCGTATTAATAGTTGCTATTAATTCTCAAATTAAACATTTTATAGAGATAAAACCTTTAGCGTGAATGCAACGGTCAACTACTAGTAAAATAATAAAATAAAATATTGTGAAAAAACGAAGACTTAGAAAACTATTTTAAAATAATTTTAATGGTCAATAGAATTTCACTAGGTAAAACTTATTCTGGAAAATAAAATAAAGTCTTGATTAGTTCGTGAGATTAATTTCTTAATCTTATAAATATTAAATGTGTTTAACTCTTGCACAGCTCAATGATTCTATTTTTTTTATAAATATGAAATGTGTTTAACTCTTTGCACAGCTCAATGATTCTATTTTTTATTAGAGGTGTACCGATTAATCGGTTGGCCGATTAATCGGCCGATTATCGGCCGATTTGCCGATTATCGGTATCGGCCGATTACCTAGCGGGCCGATACCGATTTTATTTGTTTATTTTGTCTGAGTCATCAAGCTTAGTCTAACAAGTAACAATAAAAATAAAAAAGGTTTGCTTTATTCAATATAAAACGAGAGAATAGTGATTGTTGCGAAAGCCTTGGCTTCTATTCAGTTCAACTTCAGTGTTCAACTTCAGTCACTCTCACTCGTATGCTGCCACGTTAGTACGAATAAACATGAGCATTTCAGCCTTGTCAGGATGGAGACGTGAACGACGATCAGAATTTATTAGCCCAGCCCCACTGAAGAGATGTTCACTGGGCACACTGGTTGGTGGCGGGCATTGAACTGTCTAGCAACGGGAGCCAATTTGCTGTTGACACCATTTTCAGACCACCACTTCAGAGGATCACTCATACGATGAAGCGTGAACTCAGCTACATAACTGCGGCTCGGCTTGCACTTGCACTTGCATCCGCTGGATTAACAGGAACATTATGTTCAGCCTCTGCTTGTATATGAGGGTGAGACCTCTGTATCACTTGATCAAAGACATCCCACACCATTGATTGAGAATCGTTCAGTTGACAAGTTTCAATCGCAGCACGTTTTGGCGGGATTTCGTTTGCCATATCGGTATCTCTCATCAGCACCTTCTGACAGCAAGCCAATCGTAGGCGCGTTGTCGTACTTCGGCGGGCATGAAGCGATCTTTAAATCTAGGGTCAAGCAGTGTGGCCACCATCAGCTGTTTCTCAGCGAAGACAAACTGGAAGCGTCGATCGAGAGGAAGTGAGTAGTTCTTGTAATCATGGTCTTGACGCCACGGCTGTCTGGATGTTTCAGAAGTGCCATACGAATCACTGCAACCATTTCGGAATCAGAGCTGACTACCTAGAAATTTGCATAAACAAACCAAAAAAATCAATTTATTATTATAATAAATTACTAAACGAAAATTTCATTCTCTCAGTCTCACTTCTCTAGTTCATGTGATTTATCGACTTACTAGTGTAACTGTGTAAGTAGGCCTAGCAAATAACAATAACTGAATTTTATTATTATTGACTTACTCAACAATGCAAATTCAATTCACGATACATTATTAAATTTAATGTAATTAATAAATTAAGTTTCAGTTTCAATTTTGATTATTTATTTGTTTAATTATAATTAATATATGTTGCAAACTTACTATCATGCTATAAAAATAAATCATTTACCTGAGTAACATCCTCAATGGGCTGAAGAGCGACAATTGTTTTATCAATCAATTCCCACTGAGATACTGTGGGCAGATTTGACGTCATACTGGCCGCCGTATGACGTCAATGCCAGTCGTTGCCTTCGCAGACGAACCAGCATGTAGTGCTGTTCCACCTTGTTGGTTCGTCCTGATAAGACGATGTTCAGGCAACTTATGCACCTTCTGGAATTCCACCAACCGGTTGTATGCTATGTTGAATGCTTGAAAATGTCCAACAATGCGTCGACCAAGCGCTATTACGTTCTCTACTCCCTTTGTGTGATTCCAAATACCTTTTACTGCAAGGTGGAGTGTTTCAGCCATACAACCAGTATGTGGCAAGTCTGCAACTCTCATTGCCTTGATCATGGCAGCAGCATTGTCACGCAAGACGTATTGAACACGATCTTTACGCAGATTCTAACCATCGAGCATATCAGTCACAACTTCGTCAAGTAGTCCCCCCGTGTGTCCTTCCTCCAGATTTTGGGCATGCAGCATGGCGTGGCATCGGTTGAATTTCTCATCAATCCAGTGAGCTGTCAAGCTGAAGCAAGCAACGCCCGGCGCACTGTCAGCAGACCACTCGTCGGTTGTTAATGATGAACTCACATGATGGGGGGACGAGGGTTTTACCAACATTCACACGGAGATGGTCGTACATTTCAGTGAGCAAAGTTGAACTGAAGTACTTGGTGGCTGGGCAAAGCATACTGGCGCAACAAGCTTCATCAACCGTTTAAATCCTTCATCCTCAACGATACTGAAAGGTTGACAATCCAGTGCCATCATCGCGCCAATTGCAGTTGAGATCGACTTAGCTCCTCGGATGGTCCATTGGTCAGGCCTCAGCCATGCCATAACACTGGGCCAAAGTAGGCTGAACAACACACTCACCAACAGTTGAACTTGAAGGGATCCCTTAATAAATAATCGGCACGCAACTGCTGATTCTTTAGATTTGTTCAGTTCAAACTCATGGTATTGCTACGTGTGTTGCGATCGTAGGTGACTAATCATATTTGCTGCAGTAAAATTTTTTTGGTATTGTACCGCCTCTTGATATTTTCGCATTACACTCATTGCACACTACTTTAGTTGCATCAACATTATCAATTTTGAAATATTTCCACACTTTACTTTTATTTGTAGCCATTTCTAAAGTTCAAACAAACTTTTATTCCAAATTATAGAGCAGACGCTCACTATTACATGCTACGATTATCGAATTTTCGATTCGATTTCGATTCGATTCGATTTCGTTTATCTAAATCGAATCGATTTGATTTTTGAATTCGATTTTGATTTCGATTAAAAATTATTTGCTAAAGTATGGAATTTAGAAAAGATAATCATCGTTTTTCACTTTGAAATACCGCTGAGCGAGTGAGCGGAAGTACCTTTGTTTGTTTATCATACTTTATCTGATGCGCAGAATATTGAACACCCAAATTTTATAGCGCCACACTTATCGGCAATGATAAATAAAGTAAAAGTGCGTAAATAAAGTGCGTTTGCGATGGTAAATGGTTCTGCCTACATTCGAAATTTGTGATTATGTGCCGATGTGTCTACCGCTTCACATTTGACTTAAGTTTAATGTTCATTGTTCGAAAAAATACGGAGCGCTTTAAGGTCTGTGTGAAATATATTGGAGGAGTTATTTCAGATGTTTACGATTTTTTGAGATTTTTACAATTGATAATAAAAAGTTATAAACCATGTCATGTTGTTTTTTTATTAATTACAGGAATACGATAATTAATCTTAGCCATGGTATATATGTCGCGTGTAAAATAATTAAATAATTAATTGCGTTTTCCGATCTACAAAAATCTATATAATATCTATATCTAATTTTATTCATCTTTGTTATCATTGACTTTTTATATCGAAATCGAAATCGTTTTTTTCTGAGGAAATTAATCGAAATCGAAATCGATTTGATTTTTCATAATCGAAACATCACTAATGGAGTATTTTCGACTTCCGCTGAAGAACTGTGGGTGTTACCACTCAACAAATAATTGAAAATCCATAAATCGGTATCGGCCGATAATCAGCTGATTGTTCGGTGCCGATAATCGCCGGTCGATAATCGGCCAAAACGATATCGGTGCCACCTCTATTTTTTATAAATATGAAATGCGTTTAACTCTTGCACAACTCAATGATTCTATTTTTTTTATAAATAAGGAAATGTGTTTAACTCTTGCACAACTCAATGATTCGGCTTTTTTTATAAATATGAAATGTGTTTAACTCTTGCACAGCTCAATGATTCTATTTTTTTTATAAATATGAAATGTGTTTAACTCTTGCACAGCTCAATGATTCTATTTTTTTATAAATATGAAAAATGAGTTTAACTCTTGCACAGCTCAATGATTCTATTTTTTTTATAAATATGAAATGTGTTTAACTATTGCACAACTCAATGATTCTATTTTTTTTTATAAATATGAAATGTGTTTAACTCTTGCACAACTCAATGATTCTATTTTTTTATAACTATGAAATGTGTTTAACTCTTTGCACAGCTCAATGATTCTATTTTTTCCAATATTATAAATTATTGCCAGCTGCACATGATATGCATTGCATAGTATATATGAGAGGTTTGCACGCAGGAGGTTGATTATATAAGAGGGGTGTGCATGGTGAGTTCGAGTATATAAGAGGGTGTGCACGCGTGAGGTCGAGTATATAAGAGGGGTGTGCACTAGGGTGATAAAAAAAATATTTTTATGAAACCACTTGCAATCGAGGAACTTTTATGTGTAATTTAAGAATATAATTGCATTTAGATCTTTCTTTAAATGCCCCCACCCTCCCCTTTTTTCGGAAGAAAAAAGTGAAAAAAACATTTTTTTTCAAAAAAAAGGACAAGTTTTTTAGCTTAATTCAAAAGAGTAATAATAATAACTAATCAACTTGTATTAACAAATAAGATACAAATCAGTTAATAATATGTACAGAATGTACAAGAAATGTGTAAAACATATTGTTCATATGAACTTCAGATTCAAAAATTCAAATTTTCTCGATTTCGCATGAAGTTCCTCCATCAGTTTTACAGCACGTTTTTGCATTTTACCCTGATGAGTGAGGTAAACAGTTCATTGAGGGACGTTTATTGTAGTGTTGCACAGTGGAATCAAGCATTTGCCCATTCATAGCAGATGGCTATGAGCAGGAGCGAGGATGTTGCGCCACTCTGGTATCAGAAATAATGCTATAATAGTATATATCGCATGAGTTCCATCTTGCCTATGTAAATTTGGTAGTTTCTTTCAGCTGATGCGAGGCCAACGTGAAGTTGTTTTGTAATGACGATATGCCTGACATAATTCATAAAAGAACTTGAAATCATCTCGCCATCCAGGGTTCTAGCCTGTGCTAACATCATTTGTCACAACAAGGCGGTAATCAACTTGAAGAGTGGCATAGTTTTGCGTTAATTTGTCAATGAAGGAATAGCTGAGTTCTTGTTTGCTCGTTGGTTCTTGAATAAGAAATTCATGACATGCTTCAGGAGGTCGAGTACATGGTGCTGACAGCCAATATATTGTGGCTTCTGAAAAGCCCTTGCTCAAGACATCACAGTTAAGAGTTCCGGGTTTTATTTCGGTTGTCATATTTTCAGCATAACTACTTGATACTCTTCCCCCTTGCACTCTTTTACCATCAAACTGGAGACAATAGGTTCTTTTGCTTTAAAGTGCTTTAATAATTTTTGGTTTTCATTTTCCGTCCTTCAGAGATTACTTCGTTTCCAAACACCCGCCTGACTTGGAACCGGCACATCATGATCCTGTTCAGCAATGGTTGCAAGAACGTCATATGCTTTATGTAGAAATGTTGCTTTTTCAGTACTAGCAAACCCGCTGTTGTAGTGCTTGCTCTTTGGTATTTCGGTTTGCATTCAGAAGATGACGTGGAAGAATAGGTTGTTGAGTCGGGTGAAGAAGCAGAGGTTTCAGAATCCGAAGACTCTGAGACAGTTGTATGCTTGTGTAGGTTGTGAGACAGTTGTATGTGTTTGTGTAGGTTGTGAGACAGTTGTATGTGTTTGTGTAGGCTGTGAGACAATTTTATGTGTTTGTGTAGGTTGCGATTGAGAAGAGCTGGTTTGAGATTGAGTTTTGATAGTCGGATTCGTTTTCTTGGGTTCTAAAGGGGCCATGTTTGACCATTGAGTAACCAATCTTTCCTCCACTCTTAACTTGCCTCTCTGGTAGAGCTCTTTATCATCCTTGCTTTTCCATTTTCCATTGACGTTGGTGACATCAAATAACTTAGAAAGTGTTGGAGTAAATTTATCAGACGGTTTCTTTTTTGCTTTTTAATATAAATCAAACAGACAATTGATTTTCTGATTAGTGCGCTGGATAATAGTGGAAAGTCTAGGAACTTTATCCAGAGCAATTCTATATCCGTAATCATTATTTTGATTCGATCCAGTCGCCGTTTTCTGGGCTATTGAACAGAAAAGTGAAGTTTCCAAGAATTTGACGGTTTGTGGGCATCCATGTGAGATTGATTAGCTTTTCAACAGATGGAATTCTTGGATACCTATTCTGTTTAGAAGATGAGGGTAGATGCCTTGTTTATAAGCAATGGAAAAACTGACTGGAAATGTGCTTAAAAGCAGTCTAGAAAGTCATGTAAAAATTCAGTGTGAAATTGAAACTGATAGTCAAACTGCGCGATATGTGAAAACAAAAATTAAAAAGGTGGGGGAACTTTTTCAATTAAAAAAAAAAAAAATGTTGCTACTGTCATCTACATACAATTGTTCCTCGAATGTAAGGGGTTTCATGTTGGTTACGAAAAGAAATGAAAATTGTTATCACCTCTAGTGTGCACGCATGAGGTCGAGTATATAAGAGGGGTGTGAACGCTTGAGGTCGAGTATATAAGAGGGGTGTGCATAAGGTCGAGTATATAAGAGGGGTGTGCACGCATGAGGTCGAGTATATAAGAGGGGTTTCTGGTGATGGCAGTGAAAATTACTAGGTGTCCTAAACTAACTTCAGGACAGGACAGAAACCCTGAAGCTCGGCCCTGAGAGGTCAGATCGCGAAATGGACATTTGATGTACACATGACAGGCCAAGACCTACAAAATGATATATACATCATGGGTCTAGGACATATGGTTGCTGAGATCTAGGGCGCCTTTGTTAATATAGCTTATATAGTAAAAACGGTACTTAATAAGCCCCCTTTTCGGCCCTCAGAGGTCAGATCGCGAAATGGACTTTTGATGCACACATGGCAGGCCAAGACCTACAAAATGATATATACATCATGGGACTTATGGTTGTTGAGATCTAGGGTGATGACGGACAGACAGACAGACAAAGGAGGGCCATTTGGAGGAAGACCTTAAAGCCATAGGAGTGGGAGAGTGGAGGATGAAGACCATGGATCAGGAAAAGTGGAGAAAAGTAGTATGGCAGGCCAGGGCCCTAAATGGGCTCTAGAGCCAAAGGAAGCTAAAGAAAGAATGAAAGCAACTAACATTGTAGCGCCATCCACTATTGTGTTGTAAGAGTAACTCTATCACGGTGTCATTTAAATTTACTTTTTTTAATCTTTAAGAGACGTGATTTTTCGATTGACTTCAGTGACAAACCAGTTGTTCTGTTCGCTCTTGGTTATTACGCGGAATGTATGTATTCTCTAAGAGCAGAAAAACACCTTACCACAACAAGAAAATGTCGGGAATTGTTAGAATTTTGTCACTTCTATAAGAGCTGAGTGCCCAATCGCGTGTAAATGAAAACTCAATTCATTTACTGTTTTATTGGAAAACTTAGACCAACAATATATTGTAATGTTGTCAAAGCTATCACGTAACTGCTCCTGATTACATATGATTACATATGAAGTCGTTAATTTTCTGCATACAATAGCAATCATCGTAAATTTCTTTTGCAAAATATTGAATAGTTCGTCACCCCAAAATTAATATTCTCAAGGCTCTGATAATATTCTGACGCACACGCTTTGTTTCATTGTTCTATTTGTTTAAATCTTCCATTGATGATTAAAAAAAATTGACAGTTCAACTCAAAAATTTGCAGAGGGTTAGGCACACACTACACAACCCCACTGTCCTTGTGGAGGAAAATCCTCGTCTTACCATTCTGGCCGATCAGCAGTACACGCACCCTGCTAATTGGCCAGTTCAGAACACTTTTTATTGTCATGCCGGCAGATGTAGCAAAACACCTCACACCGCCTCTTTGTAATGGCGACATAAAGCTGGTGCGGCAGGAACACATACCTTGCCATGCCAGCAGTGGCGGCGCAAATGAAATACAAGTGGCGACTTTCTATGTGATATAACTAGGTATAACGACTTTCTATGTGATATTTTAACTAGATATGACGACTTTCTATGTGATATTATAACTAGATATAACGACTTTCTATGTGATATTTTAATCAGATATGATGACTTGCTATGTGATATTTTAACTAGATGTGACGACTTTCTATGTGATATTTTAATTAGATATGACGACTTTCATGTGATATTTAACTAGATATGAGTGACGACGTTTTAGTTATGTACAATCATGCACTTGAAAAAATCATTGAGAATGTGGTTGCCAAAATATTTTTTTCAATAACATTTAGTTTTTTTATCTTTCTTTTTCAAATAGGTTGATTCTATTGTTGTAGTCAGAGAATAGTGACGCTGAAGTCATAGATTACTTATGCTGGAATCATGAAAGAAGCCTTAGATTTATTTAAAATGCAATCCCATTTGTTGTTGCTGTATACTAAAACATTCGGACACTGTAGAACACTCACAAGAAATGAACAATTTTTGAGGATGTTTAGAATATGCACTGAAAATCATTTTTATAACAAAAGTTTACTTTTACTTAAACATGACAACGGCCAGTACAAGACAACAATGTTTGGAAATAATAACATTGCTTATGTCAATAGGTCAACATGGGAACTTGTTCGAACATTGGCAATATTTTATGTTTGCCGATTCCCTACGTTTACAGATAATGCAGTCCATGTAAGTATACCAGTATATTAGCAAATCACGCGATATAAAAAAGATTGACATAATCCTCTACAACATCTTTAAAAATCAGTGTCTTTAAATTAAAATTACTAGTTATATATTTACTTTTTTAGCATAATAATAATTCAAACCTAAAAAAATAACCGACTATTATCGAGCATAATTAGTTCATTAGGCAGATTTGTTTTTATATTTGTTAGTAGGGGGAATATATTCACTATACTTCCTTTTCTTATAGGCAGATCCATCTTATTATATTGACAGGTCCCATCTCATTATATAGGCAGGTCCATCTTATTATATAGGCAGGTCCATCTATTATACAGTTATGTCCATCTTATTATATTGACAGGTCCATCTCATTATATAGGCAGGTCCATCTTATTATATAGGCACGTCCATCTTATTATATAGGCAGGTCCATCTTATTATATAGGCACGTCCATCTTATTATACAGCTATGTCCATCTTATTATATTGACAGGTTCATCTCATTATATAGGCAGGTACAATCCTGTTCTACATAATAAATCAATGAATTGGCTGAAAATACACTGCAGGCTGTTGTGTTGTATTTGTAGTAACGCCAGAAAGTGAGCCGTGTAGATATGAATATTGTCGCATACATCTAACACATATTCAACGACCACTACACTCAAGTGTTATCAACATTTTATGTTTTATAACATTTCTACTTATGTCAGTTTTATTAAAATTTTATGTTTTGCAACATTTCAGCTTATGTCACTAAGCTATCGAGTGCTAGGAAAAAAAGCATCAGAGTTTCTCATAGGTAAGACAATTTACAGTCAGTTTGTAGCAGGAAGAACATCAACAGAACTAAGTAGAGCGACAGAAAGATTACAACAAGAAGGAATAGGTCCAATACTATGTATTCCTACAGAGGGGTACAGGAACGTAAGAAAATACACGATAATAAAATATGACATTCATCCATTTGTCGTTTATCATGTTTCACTTCATTTTTCATGTTTTATTTGTCGTTTATCATGTTTCATTTTTATGTAAATTTGACACATTGTTGCAAGTTTATTCTCGTTCGCGATTAATTCTTTTTAGGGGCGGCCTCTTCCTGTGTGTACTGTGGCGTTAGAAATACCCAAACGACGTCAGTTTTCGTTTTTTGACTGTAGCAATGAGTTGTTCATAAGAGCCCAATTCTGCTTTGAATCACTTCCACATAGATATTGGTCTTGTGTCTCCATGTATGAGATTTGGAGCTGAATGGGGATTACTGATAATTTGTACATCGTGTACTTGGTGCCAACGCTAATGACTTTACTTGTTTAGATATTATTGAGTCTGGTTATGGTAGCCATTAAAGCGTGTGGGATACAAATATATCTTTACATTAGTTGATAAATAACAATACATTATTAAATAATCTTCATATCTAAACGGACGCACAGCTTAAATTTTTAGTTATGATTATTTATAGAAAACGTTTTTTTGATAGAATTATTTTTTAACGTATTAGCTAATCTTTTTATTAAAGATTATTGCTTTATAAGTTTTTTAAAAGTTGTTTTTAACTACACAAACATTGCTAAATGTAATACTTTGACTGTGAATTTAAAATGTTGACACAATTCACCATATTTCAGTTTGTACCATATATATCTACATACATACTATTCATTTCACTCCGCGTTAAATCGAAAGCGGAAAACAAGAATTCAAAATGGCGTCTTGCCCGCGTTTCGATTCGATATTTCTTTTGAAAAAATCTACAGTTTTAGATAGTTTCTGTGGTTTTTATTATGAAATGTAATAGTCCAAAATATTAAAAGGTAATTAACATATAATATCATTCAAATTATTGTAGTTTTTATAACAACAGATAGCAATTTAACATCGTTAAACGTAAACAATTGTAATAATCGAAAAATCTCCGACGATAAGACTAGCGAGCGCGTTTTCGTATATAATGTCGTAAATAAAGATCTTTTTTAAAGTCGATATATAATATAAAAAAGAAACTCTGCAAATTTCTATTCAAATTAAGTTCTCAGCTATTATAATATTTAATTTTTAAAAATAAATAGGGCTTTGATTTATTTCAAATTACAAGATGCCTAAAACTAAGTCAAACTGAAGTGAAACAAGTACTGCTTCCAACGATCTGGACACAGGACATGTTCGCGCATTTTCGTGTTATGTATCAGTACGTTTGTTAGCTTTCAGTAAATATTTGTAAATTTTGAAATGTTTAAATTCAATTGTGTAATGCATATATCTGTAAAAAATTATAAAGACGTTTCTTTATATTTGAAAAAAATTATTGTCTCTTAAATCTAACTACAAGTGGTTTGTAGTTACTGAAATAGGACTCATAATTGAAAACATTCGAAATTGTAGTCATTTAATCGTCCGAAAACTCCGTCAATTGTTGCATAGCTCTGATACTTTCAATTAAACTCAGAACACAAGCTTATCATTTCATTTGATGAGTTTCTAATAAATCTTGGTGAAACTACGTGCTGCAGTATTTCGCACCAAATGAATGGGTTATTGAACGTACAAGGTGTATAATAGAGAAGCCCCTTAGGAGCCCTGAAGCCCGGCCTCAGAGGTCCTATCGCAAAATGAACTTTTGATGTACACATGGCAGGCCAAGACCTACAAAATGATATATACATCATGGGTCTAGGACTTATAGTTGCTGAGATATAGGGCGCTCCTCTTTATTAATATAGCTTATATAGTAAAAAACGGTACTTTACAAGCCCCCTTTTACGGCCCTCAGAGGTCAGATCGCGAAATGAACTTTGCTGCACACATGGCAGGCCAAGACCTACAAAATGATATGTACATCATGGATCTAGGACTTATGGTTGTTGAGATCTAGTGATGACAGACAGACAGACAGACAAAACGGGGATAATAGAGCATTTTTTTTCGAAAAATGCTCTAAAAATTAATCGAGCAATTTTTTTAAATAGTACATTAAAATTATCACTTCGTTCTTGTGATGGTAGCTGAATGGGCAAGCAGCTTAAGGTTTTACTTTATGCTGACTATCCGGGTTCGATTCCTCTCAGAGACATATTTTTAAAATTTGGTTTTAATTTCTTCCCCAGAATGTATCCTTATAGTTTTTTAATGAAAAGTAACTAATTAGATATCTTTTACATTTATTTTATTGAAATAATTTATCTTTTACGATGTTGTAAGAAAAAGAAACAACAACTAATTAGATTTTTAATTATTTCATAACTTAAAAAAATTGAAAATATGTATCAAGGCTGAACACAGAGGCGTACCTCGGGTGGGGTGAAGGGGGGTCCAAAATCGAAAGTCCCGCCGGGCCTCAGCTTGAGGGGAGCCCCAAAATTATTTTTTACATTAAAATGTTAAGTACATAATCTCATATCATGTTATCGAACGTCAAAATGCAGGGGCCCCAAAAGAGGCCAAGCCCCCGGGCCGCCAAATCCCTATGTTTGACACTGGTTTCACAATAGTCTATCTCTATGCAAAGGCCTTGCAGGGTACAGCTAGTATATATATATATATATATATATATATATATATATATATATATATATATATATATATATATATATTAGTGGCTCACTTTATAATGGAAAAAAATAAAGTTGATTTTTTATCATGAGCATTTAAGTTTTCTGGTTCATTGGGATTTAAAACAAGTATATACCACATTTTACACCATTTGGGCTCTTTATAAATACTGCCTCAGTGCACTTGTTATCTCGTTTTTATGGTATTCGGCAGTTGCATTAAAATGAACATTTTGCAAGGTTTAAAATGCTGGTTTTTAGATACAAAGAACAATTATATTACAGAGTAGGAATTAAACAGTACAATAATACTAGTTACATGACACATTAACCTGACTGTATTGGGTAGAGTAGTTCAAAGTACACCATTCAAAAAATGTACATCTCTTGAAAGTTTTTTAGTCAGTACTTTCTGAGTCCTGAAGGTCTTCAAGCTGCGATCTCTTCCGTACAGTTGATTTTTTTGCATCTGAAAACTCTTTGCTATGCTGATCAACAATTTGGATCAAATACTGATTTTCCTCCTCTGATTTTGGTGAGAGAGGAGTTGAATGATGACGCCAGTGCAATTCCCTTTTCGGCACTGTCATTGACAATTTTCAAAGAAGAGACTACTACTGTTGCCGTCTGAAAGGATGGAATTTGTTGCCAGGTTGAAGCATCAGTCATTAGAAAATTTATGGGAATTAATTACACTTTATGAAATGCTGAAAGATCACTTGTGCAGCGAATGCACTTTTCTTCTTTCTGATCATCAGAAGATTTCTCAATAAATCGCCTCAAGCAAGCAGCAGGGATGTTTTTTTTTCATTCATTGAGACACGTTGAGAAAAGAGAACCAGAGGAATGAGTTCTGCACTAAGATACCAGAGATGTCGGCCAATCGTTTTCAATGCAGTCTGATAAATGGATGGAGAAACATTCTTATAACAAATAAGAAGCTTGATGAAATCCAGATCATTCAGAGGTGCGTTCCTGCTGGAATGGGACACTGAATTCAAGCTTTAATGTAAACCAAGGATGCAAAGATACCAAATTCTGCAATTGATCTGTCTTCATGCTTATTCAGTTTTAATTGATGACGGAAGAGATAAATCTTCATGATGTGTAGATTTTAGACATCCACCTTGCATGATGATAAGCCCTCAACATGAAAACGCACCCCAAGGGGGGTGGATTCCCTCTCAGGAAGATAAAGTTTAGAGTCAGAGTTCTTTGTAAACTCTTTACGTGGCAAATATCTTGAGTTGTCTTTCATTTGGAGGATATTTGAACAAATTGTGATGACTCTTCTTCTAATGGCTTTAGATTTTGCTCCAGTCGAACATCGTGGCATATACTAAATTTCTGCCTTATTTTAGCCAAACGTCTTAAAGCACTTGAATAGCAGCACATCCGATCCAGTTGTACTACCCCAAATGTCTTTTGAAGACTTTTGCACATATCAACTCAAGTATATGATGTCTGCACGATAATCCAAAGCAGCTTCTTACCTAATTCTTTTCAGGAATAGCACATGTTCCATTGATGTAACCTGTGTTTGCCACAGTTGTGTCGAACGACATGGCTAACTTTAAAATATTTGCAACCGCCTCTAAAACACGTTTCGTTCCTTGTTTAACTTTTTGGCACATCCAAAAGCTTCTCTGAACACTTAATCCAGAGACGAAGATAGCGACACGGTTTCCTTCTGGACTACCACTATTGCAGGAATTAACTTTCCATCAAAATGGATTACCAGTGGACCATCAACTTGGAAGTTTTCTTTGATATCAACTGCTTTTTGGATCGATGTTTTTTCTTGCTCTTTGCACGCTACCCTCTGACAAAGCAATATCCTTTGCTTCTGCATCACCAACTCTCGTCACAGCAAGGATGTTAACTTTAAGTCTATCACTTATTCCAGTGCTATCAAGAGCAGAGGGTACCAATGGTGAAACATCCATAGCTTTCAAGCGACGTCTTTCAGGCAGAATTGATGTCGATTTCTTCGGCACTGGAAAAGAATTGGTTGTCGTCTTCCTTCTCTGAACAATCACTGCTGCTTGGTACTGAGAGGTCAGCATGGTTATGACTACAGCAACATCTTTTCCTGCGCAAGTCTTTCAAGCAACCTATTCTTCCGTTTTTGATCTCGCTGTTCCTTCTTTGTCAATGTTTTGTCTTCATTTCCCATTACCATTTTGCGTTCATTTCGCTGGTCAGCGCAAGGAAAGCCTGTCTTCTTCAATTCTGATCATAGTGTGAGCATTGATGTGTGCGATGTCAAAGATGGATGTTGTGAAACTAACAAAGTCAGCTTTCCTTGCACGTTGAACCTCTCCTCCTCTTTTAGCATTCTTGTCAACCCCTTCGATACTTGTCAATAAGTACTTCCTGTTTTTCTAGCCGTAGATGCTCAACAGTCTTTGCACGACATCAAGAAATATAGCATCTTTCTTGGGAACTTTAGTAATTTTGTGTAAATGAAAGTATACACTGAATACATTTGTCGCTGTTGGAAAAACTCGTTCAGAAAAAATCTTTAGATGGTTCACCACGTTTTTCTAGAAGATACTAGAACCTTTCTACAGATTTCATAGAACCTTCCAGAACCTCCTAGAATTGTATATAGATTTTTCAAAAACTTTCCAGAACCTTTTCTGCAAGTTCTTTATATATACATCAATTGCACCATTCAAAATGATTTACAAGTTCAGTGTCGATGAGGCAGTACTAAATATGTCATATATTCATGATTTTTTCTGGGCTGTTTTAAAGTCAAGGGAAACATAAAAAACAAAATGCTCCAAAAAAAATTGACAAACGTTATTCTGGCCAATCTAATATATATATATATATATATATATATATATATATATATATATATATATATATATATATATATTATAGAGAAATAATATAGTCTAAGCTTTGATGACGTACTCCGCTAGGCTCCGCCCACCTCAGTATCTATGGCGTCATTCCGCCATCTTGAGTGTAAATATTGGGAGCGAGGTATACGTCATTTGGTACAAATGACGTATATTATACCGATAGTTGGGAGCACATGGTTTGTTTTATATCGTTGAGCTCTGTGCATCATAGGATGCGGATGCATGTTCTAGTAAGTCTAGCTTTGGGCGTCTATGTAGATGGATGCATGTTTACAGTTTGCTATTGTACTCCTCCTGATTCTACCTTATGTCAGTTTATGTTCAAGTATTAAATGATTGTTTGATGTTACTTCACTGGAGTTAACTTCGTGATTTGTGTTGTCTGAATTATTACACCTTCTTACAAGTATCTTCAATATAAGGGACCAACATATATTTGCAACTCCGATGTCGAACTGACTGACTTAGCTGGATTCAGGAGCAGCGGAGTGAGTAAGATACACTCGTTGTAATTACCGGTTAAGTATTCATCGGTGAATTACGTGGCGGCCACCACCCTGGTGTGCGCCGTGAAAACTGTGTTCTGTAGTGGCCAACGTTACTGTTTGGCTGAAGTGGCCAACGTTACTGTTTGCTGAAGTGGCCAACCCTATTGTTTTGCCGAAGTGGCCAACGTTACTGTTTGCTGAAGTGGCCAACCCTATTGTTTGCCAGTAGCCAACGTTACTGTTTGCTGAAGTGGCCAACCCTATTGTTTGCTGAAGTGGCCAACGTTACTGTTTGCTGAAGTGGCCAACGTTACTGTTTGCTGAAGTGGCCAACGTTACTGTTTGGCTGAAGTGGCCAACCCTATTGTTTGCTGAAGTGGCCAACCCTATTGTTTGCTGAAGTGGTCAACGTTACTGTTTGCTGAAGTGGCCGACGTTATCCGTTTCTTGCTGAAGTGGCCAACCCTATTGTTTGCTGAAGTGGCCAACGTTACTGTTTGCTGAGGTGGCCAACCTTGCCGTCTGCTGAAGAGGCCTACCTTGCTACTACTGAAGAGGACAACCCTACTGTTTGCTGAAGAGGCCAACCTGCCGTTTGCTGAAGAAGCCAACCTTGCTGTTTACTGAAGAGGCCAACCCTACTGTTGCTGAAGTGGCCAACTTTACTGCTTAAAGTGGCCAGAGTTGCAGTGTACTGACGGGGCCGACGTTACCGTGTGGCTGGGAATCACCTCCTCATCGTCAGAGGACCCCCACCATAGGATCACTGAGGATCAACCAGCGATCATCGAACATCGCGGACAGGATCACCAAGGATCAACCCGTGTGTTAGTCAACCCCACATCGAAAATCGCGGACTGGGATCACCGAGGATCAACCATCGAAGTCAAGGAACATAATTTACTATTTGTGTATTTCTTTATATGTAAGTTGGCATATTTTTAATATATTTATTATTAGAATATTGAAATCTGGTGTAATTATTTGCTTGTTGTTCTTGGTGGAATTCCTGTATTTAATACAGTAGAGGTTAAAATAGTCCACCCAGAGCAGCCAAAACATTTAATTTGCTGGTTTTTTGAAAAAGGAATATTGTATTTATTTTGTTATTACTCGTATGTTGATGACATAATAGAATATTTTTGTGTATGATACATGATATCAAACATTTTCATTTATTAGTTATAATTGTTTTGGTTACTGCCATGTCATCAATTTTAAACATTATTGAAGAGGTCTCAGCCCTTTCTTTCTTTTCGCATGAGCATGGAATCTGGGTTTCTGTGGAGGGGAGTGTGAGGTGAAGAAAAGGAGAAGAGAGAGAGGGAAGAAAGAAAGGAAAGGGAAAAGAAAGAGATGGAAGAAAAACAGAGAGAGAGGGAAGAAAGAAAGGAAAAGGAACAGAAAGAGAGGGATGAAAGAGTCGTAGTTCGGGAAGCTAGAATGCAAGCAATCATGAAGGAAAGAAGGCGCCTGGAGCTTGAGAGGAGCAGAATGTCAGCTACCCTGAAGTCAGTGTGGAGGGCGACAAATGACCATTTCCCAAGCTAGCAATTTTACTGGTGATTTTTTTCAAACAAATGTATAGAGAGACAAAAAGGAGATAAAGAGAAGGAAAAAATCGACAGTGGTAATAGACAATGACAAACTGATGGAAGGATTTAATGAAGTTGAGAAGATAAGTGAGGAACATATGTGCAATGTTACTGGCATAATGCAGGCTGAGGATGATAAACATGGTATATGTAGCATACGTGAAGAAATGAGAAATTAAAATTGGAAAATAAACGTCTCAAGTCCCAGAACATAAAGTGAAAACAAGTTCAGAATGCCAATAAAATTAAATAATGTTTGTATTAAAGTAACTATATATAACCGTGTGAGATGAGCACCTGAATAAGTCAAGCTGCACATCTGTAAATTACAGTATGTTAACTTTTCGGCTCTTTGTCTTAGCAAAGTCACATACGACGTCCTCAAAAGTTTATTTAGATTTCCCAAATTGCAAAGAAGTGCGGGTGCATTCTTGAAAAATATTAAAAATGGAGATGGGGAGGGCCTACGACTTTGAAAGTACCTAGGGCCTACGATGACTATAAAACGGCCCTGTATGAACCAGTGTGTCCCTGCGAGTCATTTCTGTAACGATACTTTTTGTCTCGATCTCTAGACATTTTGTGCTTGTTTGATAATTTGTTTATTTGTATGTTTGTTTTTTCACCTCCATTTTTTTTTTGCTCTTGAAAACAAACAACAGATCAGCTGTTTTATCCAAAATCTAGATTGACACTGATCAATAGAATTGAAGCCTGAAATTATCGATCTAATGAATTGTTTTTAAAGGGTCATTGAGCGACTTGATTTATTTGAAATGACCTCACGGGACTAGAGTGTCATCTGTTTCGTTTATTTCTCTTGCATCTAAAACGAGGCAGTTACATTTATTTATTTATTCTATTTATAACGAGGGTGTGGTCGAGTGTTTTTTTTTTCTTTCTAATAATCTGTTTGCACAGAGAGAATTGTGATGAATTGTGTCATATAACGCAAATTATCTCCAAAAAAATTCTTTGAAGTGGTGGGTGTAGGGTGTGTCTCTGGCTTTGTGTTTAAACAGGGCTGGGCAAAAAAAAAAAAGTGTGGCTTTTATAAGCGAAGCAGTACATACTTAGGTGTGACTTGTAAATATATCTGTGCATGAACATATTCTTTGATGAGAAGAGGGAAAAATCCTCCCATTGCACACAATTATCTGCTCTGGGCTTTTCATGTCTTAAAAGCGGGCCATTTTATATAAGACTACAGTTGAAATATTTCCCAACAGTCATCGCACTACCAATGGCCGGCCCTGAAAGTTATCAATAGTATTGAGACAAATAAACACTGTATTGAGCATGGTGCTAAGATGGATGGTTGAGCATGGTGCTGCAATGGATGGTTGAGCATGGTGCTGCAATGGATGGTTGAGCAAGGTTCTAAAAGGGATGGTTGAACATGGTGCTAAAATGGATGGTTGAGCATGGTGCTAAAATGGATGGTTGAGCATTGTTCTAAAAGGGATGGTTGAGTATGGCGCCGAAATGGATGGTTGAGCATGGTGCTAAAATGGATGTTTGAGCATGGTGTGGAAATGGATGGTTGAGCATGGTGCTAAAATGGATGGTTGAGCATGGTGTGGAAATGGATGGTTGAGCATGGTGCTAAAATGGATGGTTGAGCATGGTGCTAAAATGGATGGTTGAGCATGGTGTGGAAATGGATGGTTGAGCATGGTGCTAAAATGGATGGTTGAGCATGGTGTGGAAATGGATGGTTGAGCATGGTGCTAAAATGGATGGTTGAGCATGGTGCTAAAATGGATGGTTGAGCATGGTGTGGAAATGGATGGTTAAGCATGGTGCTAAAATGGATGGTTGAGCATGGTGTGGAAATGGATGGTTAAGCATGGTGCTAAAATGGATGGTTGAGCATGGTGTGGAAATGGATGGTTAAGCATGGTGTTAAAAAGGAAATGTTATGGTTTTAACATAGAAAACTCAACATCTTCCTCCGTTAATGGTAATTTGGCTATGGTGAGACCACTGTCTTTTGGGGTATAGACGAATGATCGTTAGGTAGAGAAACCGCATTGGAATACCCTAGATTCGTTCCAGTCCAGTATAATATGTTTGGTGAAGTCCATCCAGCTTAAAGTGGGTCACCTGATACCAGAGGCTGATTTATCACCAGTTGCACCGGGCGCGCACTTTGTGCTCCCCCCACCCTAACCCCAACTTGTCAAGGAACCCCTAAAACACGTGTATTATTATTTTCTGTATATATCTTCTATTTACATGCCTAAAGCTATAGCACAAATCCCCATTCGCACTAAGCGTTGGCTATCAATAATTTGTCATCTTCTAAAAAAAATGAGTCACATTTTTTTTATTATTTTGTAATTAATTTTTGGAGAATCTATTATAATTCTATTCCGTTTTATGATGTTACATAGTATAAAGTTAAAAAAGCCAGCAGCCAAATGAATGGGGTGTTGAAATGTTCATCGTTTATTTTTTTTATTCGGGTATTTAACTCTGTATAAATACCAATAAAGAGGCAAATTTGAGTTATTTCTCTTGTCGGCTAGTTCAGCAACTCATAACGAATTGCTTTAGGAAGTTTCAGATAATGACACATTGGGGGGGGGGGGAGTTAAACACTTGTCTGGGGGGAAGGGGGTGCTAAACAATTGTCTGTGCCCCCAGGTTAATTAAGTAAATCGTTATTTTCAACAGTATAAACTATATAACTATGTCACGTTGACATTAGTAACTATTTCTGAAGAGAGCAAAAGTATGTCATCTATTTATAGATTTTAATTATCGGAGCGCCCATCGGACGTGTGACGTTTTCACACAGTTAAAAGATTTCATCAACACTTGACAGCAAGTTGTTGTGTGTGAACGTCTGTATGTGAGTCTCTATGTTGATGTGTGTGTGAATGTTGATGTGTTTGTGTGTATTTATGGGTGTGCATTTCTGTGTGTGTGTATATATATATATATATTAAAGAGGGAGAAAGAGTGAGTGTGTGTGTATGTTTTTGTATAGATGATTGTGTGTATCGATGGATTTGTGTTTATTGGTGGATAATTGATCACCTGTATTGTACTAATTGGGGGGGAAGTGCGAATGGACACAATGGGAAAGGGTTGCTCTAGAATCATCAGGTCATAACAACAGGACATTTTAAATTTTACGCCGATTGAATCATTCCCTAACCTAACAGTCCTCCCACTACCTCAGGCCGGGTCTGGAAGCTATTATTAGTCTGACAAATAACCATGATTTACTGTGAGCTGTTGTTTTTTTTTTTTTTAAATGGTAAGCCAAACACCAAACTTTTAGGCTAGATGTTTGACATGCTATGACATGTCATTTGACAAATGACATGTGTCTCGGTGGTGTGAGTTGTGTGTTTCAAGTCAATGAAAAGGCTGATATCTTTGGAAAAACGGTAATATTATTATTGTACATTACTGTAATGATCAATTTGAATCATAATTCATTAATGCAGACAGGCAGATATATATATATATATATATATATATATATATAGAGAGAGAGAGAGAGAGAGAGAGAGAGATAGATAGATAGATAGATAGATAGATAGATATAGATAGATAGATAGATATTGATAGTTATAGATAGATATTGATAGTTATAGATAGATAGATATAGATAGATAGAGATAGATAGATAGATAGATAGATAGATAGATAGATAGATATAGATAGATAGAGATAGATATAGATAGATAGAGATAGATATAGATAGATAGAGATAGATAGAGATAGATAGATATAGATAGATATAGATAGATAGATAGATAGATAGATAGATAGATAGATAGATAGATAGATAGATAGATAGATAGATAGATAGATAGATAGATAGATAGATAGATAGATAGAGAGAGACAGAGAGAGAGAGAGAGACAGAGAGAGAGAGACAGAGAGATAGATAGAGAGAGATAGATAGAGAGAGAGATAGATAGATAGACAGACGGACGGACTGATAGATTGATTGATTTTGTTGAGTGTTTTTTTTTCTTCGAGAAATATTTTCCTGTAAAATCAAAAACATAATAAATCACTCCAGTTTGGGCTGGTTGTTAAATTACCTGGGTCAAGGTCAGACATACAAGGCCATAATGTCTGGCCTGGTGGTGGTGTGACAGTATAGTGGCGTGAGCATGTAATCTTGTTGGTGAACTCGTTCCACGTCTTGCCCGCCAACGCACGTGAGCTAATTTAGCTTACATTATTCTGTGTTGGTCTTAAGATTCACTGATTAGTGCGTCTGTCAGCACCTGGTGGGCCCCCCTCCCTCTGTGGTGTAAGCCCTACTAGCAAGTGTGTCGGTACTTTGGCGTGGGCCCGTGCAGTAGAATAAAACAAAGTTCCACTAAACTGGTGAGTAGCTTTGTACATTTTATGTTATGCTTTCATTTTGTTTACCTGGAGTTTCTTCAACATCTACACTTGACTTTCTTGTGCGAGTTTGTTGCGTTCCTTCCTTCGTATATTTCAAAACATAAAATTATCTATGTATTGCGTAGTTTTATACTGTATGTAACATATAATCTTTATATGACCTTTTGTTAACTCTAAAATAGAAAACTATATAAATGGATTAGTTGCACCGTATATAAATAACACTGTGAATGTATTCTGTACTTATCAGTTGGATTGAAAACTGTGAACATATTTGTGTACAATACACAATGGGGCATCACACTATTATAAATGTGTAGGACTATTGGGGTTGTTCAAACACAGTGTTTGAGTATGTTGTTGATATTTACTGTTTACGGCACTAACAGTTGTATAATACAACCTGTTAATATTGCAGTGTATGCACAGACAGACACAGAGGATCAACAGCAGCTCAACACACCACTAAAATGTCAACAACACCATTGACATGTTGACACACCATTGTACATGTACACATAACACACTTCATCGTAGAATCTAGACCAGTGGTTGCCATACTTGTATGCTTTGCGGCACATCATGAAAGCTGTTTTCGTTTTTGTTGCGACGCACCTAAACAACTGTTGTACTTATGAAAGGGTCATTCTTCACTTAGATTATTCTGTTTCACATTGCAGTTTAACAGACTTTTAGATTTGTAACGTTTATTCAAAAAGATGTGTCATCATGTACACATAGCTTGTTAATCCATTAATTATTAATTTAAATTTTGTCGAAGCCCCCCACCAAAAATTAGTGCCGGCCGCGAATCACAGTGTGAGAGCCACTGGTTTGGAAACACTACAGTCTGACTGAACACACACTAATTTATGGCACTTATCTTTACGACGGTTCATTTCTAGGACTGTTTAATAAATATCGACACATGATCGGCTTGCAATCAGCTCAATCGGGAAAGTAGAAATTCGATCTCGTTTAACTCTTATGTACAGTCTATCTATCAACTGTTTCTGTTTTGATTTTTATATTCTTAGTATTCTGCGAAATGTATGTTTCTATTGACTACTGGTTGATACAAATAAGCCACAATCTTCCCAACCGGTGTTATTTTTAACACATAAACAGTTTAATGTCAATCGGTGTTAATTACTTATACTAAGACAATACATCTCTTATGCTTTATATTTTATTTTTATAATTAAACTCTTGCAGTCTTTTGGAAACAATGATTTAATCAGATCTATGAATATAATCGAAAGGGGAGCAGTTAGTTTGTATCGATTTTTGCTTATTCTTTGTAAATGTAAAAATATAAAAGCTGTCGTATGAGAAAGCTGTTTATGTTTTTTTGTTATTTGACAAGGATGCATGTGCTGACTGCTAAACATTTTGCTTACATTGTTTATCCCCCCCCCCTTTCTGATTACACAATTTTTATCTTACCCGTAAATCATTCTGGCCAGGTAGGTCAAAAATCTTATGGCTATTTATAACTCGTGACGTAACCAGACAGGAGTGAAACTACACGTGTACATGTTTATGTTTCATCCAAAACTGTTTTTATAAAAAACTTATATCATCAGTCAGGAAATTAAGAAACCGTTTTAAATATATAGCATACCACAGGGCAAACCTTAGGCCGATTTGACCGATTGCTCCAATTCGGGCCACGCGCCTGAAGGGGCCTCGCAATTTAGATCTATATTGATGGTAATAGTTCTTATTGTCAACGAAAATTAGAAGAGGGGCCTCGTAAGCATCCGTTAAATTGGGCCCAACAATTCGTAAGGACGGCCCTGGCATACCCGAACAGTTTTTTTTTTTTTTTATTTCCCGGGTTGTATGTGTGTGTTGCCATACGGCATGCACCCATTCAAAGCCATTCTCAGTTTCTGGAACCCTATGCAGAGACATTGAAGGTTAGGTACGGCTTTAGGATTAAGTATCTACTAGCTGTACCCCGCAAAACCTTTGCATAGAGTTATATCCCCTTAGGCTTGATCGGTAGGCTAGGTTATTTTTTGGTTTCGGGCAGATCCGATTTTTTCATGATTGTATTTTAAACTGGAAGACTGTTATATTCATTCTTTACTTTCTTTTTAACGCAGAACCCAAATTGCTATTATATTATATATTGGGGGCCTGACAGAATCATACTTTTTAGGAATCGGTACTAGGGGGATGCCTTTGGCAGCGGGGATATTATGCAGTACGCTAGTTGGCCTATCCATATGAATGGCTCTACCCTCTCCTCCTCCCAAGGCCATCTTATAGGAAGTGCCCTTGTGGGCACATACCACGATGACCCCCCCCCCCCAATTTAGGAACCCCAACCGTCCACTATGTATTGAGAAAAATTGTTTTATTTTTTTTTCTGGGGCGCTTGATAGTCTAAGTGTACAGCAGCCCTAAAAAAGTCGGGTCTGCCCCATGGTGTGTAATGCTGTTAAGCCTCCCTCCCCCCCCCCCCCGCAACCTCCAACCCAACCCTTTCTTCCCATACTATAATCGACCCCCGAATGCGAGATGTATTTTCAGAATATACAGGGGCGTTAACCACTGCTTTGTTGTCGTTTTTTTTTTAAATTATCTGCTCTTGAGAGTTTTATGTTTTCCTCTCGGTTTCACTGCGTTATTCTTAGATACAGTTGTAAATTATGTCATCATTTTGTGGTGTTGGTTTCACCATCTGGTGAGCTAACTTTGCCAGGCAGTTTCACGGTTGTAAATCTATTTTTAGCACTAAAAAAAAACACTTTGTAGGGGATTTCGTTAGGGTGTTTTTTTTTCCTCACGCAAGTTATAGTTTGTGGCCGTCACAAGTTATAGTTTGTGGCCGTCACAAGTTATAGTTTGTGGCCGTCACAAGTTATAGTTTGTGGCCGTCACAAGTTATAGTTTGTGGCCGTCACAAGTTATAGTTTGTGGCCGTCACAAGTTATAGTTTATGGCCGTCACAAGTTATAGTTGGTGGTTATGACCTTAACAAGTTATAGTTGGTGGTTATGGCCGTCACAAGTTATAGTTTGTGGCCGTCACAAATTATAGTTTGTGGCCGTCACAAGTTATAGTTTATGGCCGTCACAAGTTATAGTTGGTGGTTATGACCTTAACAAGTTATAGTTGGTGGTTATGGCCGTCACAAGTTATAGTTTGTGGTTATGACGTCACAAGTTATAGTTTGTGTTTATGACCGTCACGAGTTATAGTTTGTGGTTATGACCGTCACAAGTTATAGTTGGTTGTTATGACCGTCACAAGTTATAGTTGGTTGTTATGACCGTCACAAGTTATAGTTGGTGGTTATGACGTCACAAGTTATAGTTCGTGGTTATGACCGTCACAAGTTATAGTTTGTGGTTATGACCGTCACAAGTTATAGTTTATGACCGTCACAAGTTATAGTTGGTTGTTATGACCGTCACAAGTTATAGTTGGTTGTTATGACCGTCACAAGTTATAGTTGGTGGTTATGACCGTCACAAGTTATAGTTTATGACCGTCACAAGTTATAGTTGGTTGTTATGACCGTCACAAGTTATAGTTTATGACCGTCACAAGTTATAGTTGGTTGTTATGACCGTCACAAGTTATAGTTGGTTGTTATGACGTCACAAGTTATAGTTTATGACCGTCACAAGTTATAGTTGGTTGTTATGACCGTCACAAGTTATAGTTGGTGGTTATGACCGTCACAAGTTATAGTTTATGACCGTCACAAGTTATAGTTGGTTGTTATGACCGTCACAAGTTATAGTTTATGACCGTCACAAGTTATAGTTGGTTGTTATGACCGTCACAAGTTATAGTTGGTTGTTATGACCGTCACAAGTTATAGTTGGTTGTTATGACGTCACAAGTTATAGTTTATGACCGTCACAAGTTATAGTTGGTGGTTATGACGTCAAAAGTTATAGTTCGTGGTTATGACCGTCACAAGTTATAGTTTGTGGTTATGACCGTCACAAGTTATAGTTTGTGGTTATGACCGTCACAAGTTATAGTTTATGACCGTCACAAGTTATAGTTGGTGGTTATGACCGTCACAAGTTATAGTTGGTTGTTATGACGTCACAAGTTATAGTTGGTTGTTATGACCGTCACAAGTTATAGTTGGTTGTTATGACCGTCACAAGTTATAGTTGGTTGTTATGACGTCACAAGTTATAGTTTATGACCGTCACAAGTTATAGTTCGTGGTTATGACCGTCACAAGTCATAGTTTGTGGTTATGACCGTCACAAGTCATAGTTTGTGGTTATGACCGTCACAAGTTATAGTTTGTGGTTATGACCGTCACAAGTTATAGTTTATGACCGTCACAAGTTATAGTTGGTGGTTATGACCGTCACAAGTTATAGTTGGTTGTTATGACGTCACAAGTTATAGTTTGTGGTTATGACCGTCACAAGTTATAGTTTATGACCGTCACAAGTTATAGTTGGTTGTTATGACCGTCACAAGTTATAGTTGGTTGTTATGACCGTCACAAGTTATAGTTGGTTGTTATGACGTCACAAGTTATAGTTTATGACCGTCACAAGTTATAGTTGGTGGTTATGACGTCAAAAGTTATAGTTCGTGGTTATGACCGTCACAAGTTATAGTTTGTGGTTATGACCGTCACAAGTTATAGTTTGTGGTTATGACCGTCACAAGTTATAGTTTATGACCGTCACAAGTTATAGTTGGTGGTTATGACCGTCACAAGTTATAGTTGGTTGTTATGACGTCACAAGTTATAGTTGGTTGTTATGACCGTCACAAGTTATAGTTGGTTGTTATGACCGTCACAAGTTATAGTTGGTTGTTATGACGTCACAAGTTATAGTTTATGACCGTCACAAGTTATAGTTCGTGGTTATGACCGTCACAAGTCATAGTTTGTGGTTATGACCGTCACAAGTTATAGTGTTTGGTTATGACCGTCACAAGTTATAGTTTATGACCGTCACAAGTTATAGTTGGTGGTTATGACCGTCACAAGTTATAGTTGGTTGTTATGACGTCACAAGTTATAGTTTGTGGTTATGACCGTCACATGTTATAGTTTGTGGTTATGACTGTCTCCTATATACAAGGCGTACCCGGGGGGGGGCTAGGGGGGCTGCAGCCCCCCCCTACCCCCACCCGCTAATTAATTCTAAAAATCAAATTTCATTATAAAATACACTTCTTTATCATTTTGTTCCAATTTTTCCTTATATATAACTCTCCGCACAGCCCCCCTCACCCAAGCCCCCCCCCCCAAAACAAAATCTTGGGTACGGCATTGCCTATAAATATATACATTGGGTATTCGGTTAACGAACTGTTCGGACAGCGAACAAATCGGACAACGAACACTTTCAGGAAGGATTTTTGTGTTCGGACAACGAACAAATTTCGGATAACGAACAAAAACTAATTCTAACCAAAACGTCTCTGCTCTCGAAACACCCGACATCTCCTCAATTTGTCCTGAAAATGGATGTGCACGTGCGCTGACACGTCAAAATTCATACTACGTTGCAGTGAGGCAGCACCATACGACGCGTAGGGTAGTGTGCGACGACACCTCGTCAATAGTGTACCATACATGTGTAGTTGGTTTCTGTCCTTGTGATTTTCGTATGTGCTTCTCTAAACGCCTTATAAAAAAACCCTGAAAATTTGAAAATATTATGGGACCTGAAAAGAGTGGAGTGTCAAGAACTTTGCTCACCATAAAAACCAAGCAAGAGACTATAACTAAAGTAGAGAGTGGACAAACAATGACTGATGTTACCGGGCAGTACCACTTGAACAGGTCTACTGTAGGCACAATCCTAGCTAAAAAAAGATATCACCAAGAAGACTCAAGCCGCTAAAATAGTAACGAAAATTACATCTGAGAAGCAAAAAGTGTCATCCATGATAAAATCGAGAGTTTGCTTTTAGTTTGGATAAATGAAAGGGAGGTGAAAAGAGATATAACTAGAATGGCCATCATTCAAGAGAAGGCTGGAGAAATTTTTGAGAAATTGAAAGAACAAACTCCAGGCTCGTCCTCCGAACATCTAGAATTCAAGGCTACCACTGGCTGGTTTACAAAATTTAAAAGGAGATCTGGCATTAAACAAGCTGATGTCAATACGGTTGCTATCTCCACAACGACATTGCTATCAATCATTTCCTAGAAGTCCAGAAGGAGAGAGAAAAACAACCGACATTGGACATGTTTTTAACGCCCAAAGAAAGGAAAAGGACTGATTAATAAGCAAGGCTATATGTACTTATCATATTTGTAATAAATTAACTTACTAAGAAATTATTCTTGTACATGACAATTTTTTTTTAATTTAATTTTTAGGATCTCCAGAACGAATTAATCGAATTTCCATTAACATATATGGTAAATCAATGATCTGTTAACGAACGATTCGGATAGCGAACATAATTGTGGAACGGATTAAGTTCGTTAACCGAATACCCACTATATATATATATATATATATATATATATATATATAAATCTGTTCGCCAATTTAAAATATTTGTTGTTGGATTTCGTTGTTAAAAGCTCGCGAATTAAAATACCAAGTTATTTTACACTATGTCATAAAAAACGCAACATTATTAAGACTGAAACACAACTTATGGTATAATTAATATGTCTTACGGTATTTTTTTTTTCGCTTTTTATCTGTGTTGTTTATATTTAGTAACAAAAATTGTCTCTTCAGAATTTAAAGAGTTCGCCGGAATGTCAGACTATGAAAAGTTTTTGTTTTCAGGTGAGTAAACATGTCTATATCTAGGGCAATATCAGTGAGCAAGTTTGGTTTATTGTTTGTTAGTTATTCGACCAGAAAGACTATAGGGCATCAAAGGTCACTTGATTTTAGGTTGGGATTAATGGGTAGATTTTGTATTGGTCAGTGCTCTTATACCCAGGAAGTTGTATGCTCTGGAATTGGATTTCTGACCCTATCGTGTGAGAATCCGTGATAGGTAATTAGGTAATATATATATAGAGAGAGATGCAGGCCCACCGACAGAAATTTAGGGCCCCTTGGTAGGTCTGTCGCGGGCCCCCCGTGCTGATAATAATATTTTGAAAGTTGATTGGCCAGCTCAGTCCGGGCCCCTAGGCATTTGCCTCCCCCCTCCGCGGCGGTACTGTATAGATGGACCAGTCGATGCATCGTTTGTTGATTTATATGAAGGACATAAAGATGGATTGATTTGGTTGCTATAGTTACAATGGAAATCGCACTGTTAGTGTGGGGCTGTTGGATCGTTCTGCACAGTGTTTGAGTATGTTGTTTATATGTCATGTTTATATTTAGGTGTTGTTGATTTCTAAGTCACTAACATTGTACCAATGTAACAAAAGCACTGTTTAATTTTTACACTCTGTGTAAACTAAACAAATTGTTGATATAAACATTGAAAGCACAGACACGCGAAGGCTAAACACACCAATGACATGCCAACACACCATTGACATCCTAACACACCACTTGTACCCTAACACAGTTAAAAACACCATTCTTATCCTAACACACCACTTGTATCCTAACGCAGTTAAACACACCATTCTTATCCTAACACACCACTTGTACCCTAACACAGTTAAACACACCATTCTTATCCTAACGCAGTTAAAGACACCATTCTTATCCTGACACACCACTTGTACCCTAACACAGTTAAACACACCATTCTTATCCTAACGCAGTTAAACACACCATTCTTATCCTAACACACCGTTGTAATAGTGTGATTGATTAGTCTTTATTTTGCAGCGCAATGTGAGGTGGAAGAGGCAACGCCGGACGAAGACTTTACCGTAAAATGGGCAAACTGTAAGAAAAATCCTGGACACACAAATTTCATTCCAATCAGGCAGTTCACCAAAGAGCACTTGCCAGATGGGTACAGAGACGATGACCTCTGTGACATGGTGAAATGCCTGGCAGCGCAGACAGTCAAAGTTGTAGTCAAGGCGAGAAGTAGTTACCGTACCAGTTCCAGCACCGGAAGAATCAGGCGCGTGGCCAGGTTCGTCAACGGGGTGGACAAATACGGCATCCACCATAAAAAATACATCCGCTGCCCGTGTGGGCGTTGTTGCGGGAGCTCCGACTCCCCGCCCAGCGACGTCTGGTGGCAGATCCAAGTCCTGACTGCAAGGCACGTGCTGTTCGAAGACACAGTGGCGGAAGACATGACATGCGTCCTGTTTTACGACGGGCAAGAAGACGTCGGCGTCAAAGTACAAGGGATCGAGATTGTTTATGTCGACGTTATGCGAGACAGCTGCGAGATGATCTGCGTCACTTGCGATGGAAACTTGGCCGCCCGGCTTGAAGGCCTCATGGCCGAGTACGACCGACTCTGGCCAGTCGTCCACAACAAGTTCAAAGACCGCAAAGAAGTGGACAAGCTGACCATCATCGTGTCTCACCCTCACAGAATGTCCAAACGTGTGTCCATCGGTCGGTGGAAAGACAGGATACCTGACAAGGTCGACAGCTCCTTGAACCTAAGTCAGTTCACGTACAACGCCAGCACATGCCCGGGGAGCAGCGGCGCCCTGGTGTTCATAGTCGGGCTGGTCTGCAGCAGGCTGTTCTACCACCACGCCCACAGCAAGAGCTTCGCCCATGACGTGGGGCTAAGTGGGGTGGGGGAGGAGGAATACACAGGTTAAACCTCCCTCCCTCTGGCACTGGTAGCTTCCAACCCTACATACGAGTAGCCCAACACATCAAACATTAAAGGAAATGTCTTCTGAAAGTGTTTTGTAAAAATCCTATTTACTTTACTATTTATCAAACTTCTATGTTTGTCTACGTTGTCCAGAAATGACACCATTGTTTATTTATTTAGATCAATTGTAAATGTTTTGCCTCACGGAAATATTTGTTTTGTTATTATCATCTTACCATTTTTACTTGCCTCTAAAACAAGTTTTAAATGTCACGATGACGTAGTCAGAAATTGTTCACTTTTTGAGAAGGTTTAGATAATTTCACTGGAGTTATTACGAGAACTATTGGGATTTTTTACCGTTGTATGGTATTCGTTTTCTTCATTACTATTATCATCATATCTTCCATTGGCATTTGAGAATTTAAGATCTGAAGAGTTTGTTGAACATGCTTTTAATTTTTCATTAATTAGTGAATCAATTAGTTTTACTACTTTTTGTGAATAGTAACTTAGCAATACACAAGTCTATAAATAACGCAGGATTAGGTTTGGTAGTTAAAGAAAATGCCTCAAAAAAAGTGATATAACGCTTGATAGTGTTTTACAGCTAATTATTGTGTGTCTTATTGGAAGATTGCAGTGGCTCAGTACTTTGTATTATTTACTGTCACTTGACTATGTATGTCTGTTGTGCAGGCTTTGAATTAACTAAGAGAATCGATTATAAGTTTTCGACAAATTTAGCTTGATACATATACATTTAATGCATCCTTAGATTTCTTTGTATATGATTATGGTTTTTTTGTAATGTTTAAATTTTATGAGTAGTGGATGGAGCTTAACAATGAAGACTGCTTCAAAACACCCAGTAATGAAAGATTTCATTTTTTAAGTAGAAATTAATTTTAAAAAAGACAATTTGATGTAAAAAAAATGGTGCGCACAGGGAAATGCCCGATGTTTAGATTACTTACTTCAATTATGTAGGTCAACTCCGACCTGACTTGTGTCTGCTGTAGCAGGCTATTGACTAATGATTAACTCATACAGTTAACAAACTTCGTGTAGTCAGTTATTTCTACTGGCGAGTACTTACTGGACACGTGATTTTGCTCTGCTATTGCTCTAGTTTTGTCAAGTATGAAACATTATTTTGATCTCAAATCTTCAAATTGGTTGTTGCATGAAAATGAAAAACAAAAAGAATCGCATTTTTACGAACTTTACAAAACTGTGATGAACATAAATATTGAACAGTATTATGTGTCCTTGATGTATGTGTGGCTTACGGTGATATGTTAATAATGACTATAATGGAGAAAAAAAATATGGATAATAAAAAAAAAATTATGTATTCATTTTTCTAATATTGTTTTTGTATTATTTGTAAAATTAAATTTATTAAGTCAGTGCCGGACTAAGTCTTCTTGATACCCTATATACTAATAAATTATGGTGCCAACTCTGTTTTCGAATATAATTAAAACTTTTAAGTTCCAATCTTGTTATGGCTGTATATTTTTTTTTCCTAATGGAAAATCAAACACACCCAATAAACGGCACTAAAAATAATTAAACAAAAAGAAATAATAGTACAGTAACCAGACCGCAATCTGTCATATCATTTATATAGACTCTCTCTCTCTCTCTCTCTCTCTCTCTCTCTCTCTCTCTCTCTCTCTCTCTCTCTCTCTCTCTCTCTCTCCATCCCCCCTCCCCCTCTTTCCTGTCCTGTCTCTTCTGTCTGGGTTGAAATTTTTGTTTGTGATGCACCGCCACCTACACTACCCTTCTTCCTACGTCACTGCCGACTTGGGTTCATGCCAGGGACCTGGGGGTTAGGTGAGGGGGATAAAATGAGATGCACCCTGAGATAATTCCACTTTCCACGTCACCTTGACAGCTGGCTGAATTTATTCATCATGGCTCCCACCGGCTTATCCTGGGCCCCATGTCATGGCTCCCACCGGCTAATCCTAGACCCTCCCATCATGACTCCCACCGACTAATCATGGGGCAACCATCATGACTCCCACTGCTAATCCTGGGCCCCCCGTCATGGCTCCCACCGGCTAATCATGGGCCCTCTTGAAAATCACCACCGATTTGGGACCCTCTCATCATACACATACTCACCAAATGATTACAAATAATTAGTGTATCTGACAGGGGCCCCCGATTTGCCTAGGCATTGTACGCCCCCTTTGAAAAAAAACTGGCCTGCTGGTATAGTTAGTGCCGCCGAGAGTGTGGGGCAAATGCCTTTGGGGCCCGGCGAGTTTTAGGGGCCCGGACTGAACTGGCAAATCAACTTTTGAAAATATTATCAGCACGGGAGGCCCGAAATTTCTGTCGGTGGGCCTGTGTGTAGTAGAATAACGCTGAAATGCCTCATAGAGTATAAAAAAATGTCTCTATTGTTGTCTTTATAAACCAGCCATTTTCTTCGTTTAGTTCGGTGCTTTAGGCTAATGTGAAGTTATATGCCTTTAGTCTAAGGTACAGTTTGAAGCACTAGGCAGATGTAGTTTGCAGGCTCGTCGGCAAAAAAAAAAAAGTTAAGGCCGCCGCTTGCAGTCATTATTTTGATAGTCTTTGAAAACTGAGGGCCCCGTTGACCTCATCGTTAAGTCATTTTAGCTCCAGGCCCCTGAAAAGAATTCCCAGACAGCGCCTTCGTAGCGGCTGGTTTTAAAAAAAAGTCCACACTGGAGCAGAAAGGGGGCCCCCTAGGCCACAGCCCAATTAGCCTATCCATAAGAATGGCCCCGGTACGTATACATCCCATCAATTAGAGTAAACCGACATGGCATGTTATCAGTCAAATTACGAGATTTACGGGTTATTATTTTCTTTAGTCCTTGTGTTGAATAGGACAATTTTCCAGGGAGGAAGAAAAAAAAATTTAAAAAAAAAGGACTGTCCTGTGTAAAGGACACTGTCCTGTCTAATTGAGTGCGGTTATAATTTATAAGCCCTGGATGGCGTTGTGTCGTTTCAGGTCTTAGACTAAGGTCAAGTGTGTGTGTAGGGGGGGGGGGCTTGTGTTGCAGTGGTATAACTGTCTGCCGGTTTATATTCTTTTTTTCTTCCCCTCACGCACATTCCAAACTCTTTACCCACCAGCGCGTTGGGCCAAAACGTTGTTGTGATGAATGCATGCTCTGGACGTCTGTGAGTGTGTGTGTGGGGGGGTGAGGTGGTAGATGTTTCTGAAGTGTGCCCCGCCCCCCTTCCCCCCCCCCCCCCCGGCCAAAAGTTAAAAGTGTTCCAATGTTGATAACGAACAGTGTTTGTAATTTTCCGAGAATATTAAAGCCATGTTTTTTTCATTTCTTGGCGAGTAAAACTTTTGTTTCTGTTGTAGAGTATAAGCTAATATTGTTTGTTTGTTTTGATCAATCTGGGAATAACACAGGCCAATCTGTTTATGTTGATGCCAATTGTCTGCACAGCTTGAGAAGGTGAAAAAAGCTTTAAAAAATTTGAAGGTGTGTATTATTGTTTAAACTGGAAATAACACTGTTGAAGTAGTTGTTTAATGGAAAGCATACTGAAAAATGTACTGAGTAATAGTTTTACAGTGGAACGCACATTATGAATGTACTATGTAATTGTACAATGAAATGCACACTCCAATGTAAAGTGTAGTTTTAGAATGCACACTAGAAATATACAGTGTAGTGCTGTATCTATAAAACATAAATATATCTGTGCACAGGTACGTCAGCTGGTGAATCTCTTTGTTTTCTTTTGTTGTTGTTGTTGTTGTTTTTGTTAGGTGGGTTGGGGGGGGAGGGGTGGAGTTTTAGCTCACCTACAGGTGAACGTGTTCTGACACCTGCAATGTCCTAAATGTACTTAGATGCAAAATAACAGGTATTCGATGCTGATGTTGTTTTGTTTACACTTGATAATCGACCGGTGTTAATTACCTTTCACCATTAGATTCCACCTTGCTTTAGTCAATGTTTTCACCTGCACCTGTTTTCCTTCATTGTGGTGCCGTGTGGCTTACGTTGACCTCTGCTGGCTACATACCTGGCGCTTGTCCCAGTCGTCTGCAACTTGTTTAAAGTAGGCCAGAGCCCAGAACACCGGGCTTCCAGTGGAAATTTTTTTCACACCCCAGCGCCAGGCTAATTAAAAAAATTAAGTCTTTTCCGTTTCGGGCAAAGGACATTTTAGAGCATTTTCGTTACGGTTACGCCGGACGAAATCCGTATAGAGAGGGAAGTAATCATGTTGAATAACTGTTACAAAAATAAATAATGTTTACGCCCCTTTGATTAGCTTTTATTATTTATATTTAAAATATAAGCAAAAACGGTACACAAGAAACTCTTATATTTTGGCCCTGGGAGGTCAGATCGCGAAATGGACTTTTGATGTACACTTGGCGGGCCAAGACCTACAAAATGATATATACATCATGGGTCTAGGACTTATGGTTGTTGAGATCTAGGGTGATGACGGACAGACAGACAGACAGACAAAACGGGGACAATAGAGCATTTTTTTTCGAAAATGCTCTAAAAAAACAAGATCAAAGTAGGATAAATTAACGTTATAGGATACAGTTCTATTTCAAAATCCGAACGACAAAAAAAAAACTCGCGCGACTTGGAATCCGAACAATACATTGATAGAACTTTACTCTAGAACCCGAACGTGTTTGGAAATTTCCAGTGCTTTGTGATTGTGTACAACTCTCAACCTTTCCTTTTTTGTCTGTTTTATATTATAACAAACCACTGAATTCTCAAATCAAACCTTCTACACTTGCAATGAATTTGAGAGTATTTACCGTAATGGTATTTATTGTAATGTTGTTAGATTTTTTGTATTTTAAAAGTCGAGTTAGTTGTAATCTGGAATAAATGTATTCCATTCCTATTAATTTTTCAAAATTTAAAAAAACGTATTCAAAACTAAAATTGCGATTCGTTTATAGTTGTGAATACAGTAAAACATTAACGAGTGGATGACAATATTTGTGTTCAGAACAAAGATTTTCAAACTTTACTGTAAACATCCACTTGTTAATATGTTACTGTAAAAACGCTTATTTTCTTCACATCATCAAAGTCTATTTCTGCTTTGGCAACCACAAGTCATTTCCCTTACTAAATACCAAGTACCATTCAACACGGGCCTTTTCTTATATGACAGTCACACGGTCCAAATGTATGCACCCCAGTGGTTGGGGGGGAATGGGTGAAACCCGAGCCCATGTTCTAATAAAAGAGGCAGTGGCGTAACTAGGGGAGGGGAGAGGGGGGTCCATTTTGAAAATCCTCCCCGAGACACAGCCTTGGGGGTGGGGGCAAAAAGGAGTGTTCGGGGGAAAAATTACATTAAATATTAAGTACATTATCTTATGTCATGATGTCAAATGTCAAAATGCATGGGCCCCCAAAGAGGCCGAGCCTCCGGACCCCCAAATCCCTGTGTACGCCACTGAAAAGAAGGGGGGGGACGTTTCGTACAGTGATCTGCTTTAAAATGGCTTAGCGATTTGATGGGTACCAGAGGGGGCCCTCAGCTGGTGGAGACCATCACGAGTCCGACGTCATAGGTCACGTGAAGACATGTCTGAACAGGGGTGGGGCAGTAACGAAACCAGAGACAGTTGGGAATGCGAGGTCTTTGCTGCATGTGTGTGTGTGTGTGTGTGTTAGTACAGTACGTTATGGCGCGTGAAAGGGGCGGCACTACCCGTGGCACCCATTACGTCACTTCCGCTACTGCCATGGGTAGGGGGTGAGGGTGTGGGGAAGCAATCCATTTTAGCAGTTGTTATACGTCAATGCTTACACTATTTCTTTTGAAAGGCAAAACAGATTTAGCGCCTTTCAAGGACGATAACCCCCCCCCCTTGTTGGAGCCCCCCTTGTTGGAGCTCCCCCCCCTTTCCATGCCCATTACTACGGTACATGTACAAGGGTTTTCCCGATCGATACCAGGGTTTAGTCTTAGTTTACTGTATATGCCACATGCGTTTTTTTTTTATTATTTATTTATTTAACTAAACAAGAGAGTCGATCGTAAATCGTGTTGACGAGGTTTGTCGAGTGGCTGTGTGTAACAACATACCGAGACCAAAACTAAACTGACGACGGAATCTTCCGACCAAAACTAAAGGAAAACTATTTCATAAGCCAGGTGGTTGCACAATATATTCATATATATATATATATATATATATATATATATATATATATATATATATATATAATAATTATGTGTGTAAGGGTTAAAATTTTAAACAAACTGAAGACCTGTTTTATTTTTTCCTTTTCTGTGTTATGTGCAAAGGCTGACCTAGGTAAGTTGATGTCCTGGGCACACTAGATAACATTGGGCATGATAAAGAAAGAGAAAAATATAACATTTTTTTTACAAATTGGGTCTCTTGGGGCCCCTCAAAAGTTGGTGGGGGGGGGTCCCTGAAGTACACCAGATGCGCCCGTCTTTTTATTCCGCCTTTGTGGATCCTTAGGCAAAGACCGTCCGAGCAATATGGTTGACTTGGGCCCTGCCGGCATCAGATTCAACAGGGGCGAGTACAAGATGGCGGAGGGGGTCCCCCTTTTTTGTTGTGGATGCTCCCCCTCCCACATTCGTGACCTTGCTAGTTAAAGCCTCTACCTGTGCAGGGGTCCCCCTATTAGTGTTGCATTCTTTTCGAGTGTCTGTAGTAGGGATTCATCCACCCTTCCCCACTCACATCCAGAAATTATACCTTATGTCCACAGTGTTTACCCTCCCCCCCCACACACACGCCTGCACCACGGTTTTCCATTCTGAATTGAGCCTCATGGCTGGGTATGTTAGCGAACCTACTATTTAAATAATTCTGTATGTTTCACTGCCTGTTCTTGAATTATTTTTTTCCTTTTAATTTATGATCCAGTGCTGAAGAGTTGCAGACTTGCGTGTGCCTTTTTTTCACTTGTTTGCCTTTTTTTTAAATTTTAGTCGCACGAGTAAATTGCGTTATCGTTGTTTGTCTTTGGTTTCACCAGCTAAGAAGTTGCCACTGGCGGCGGAGCAGAGGGTGGAGGGGGGGGGGGGGCAGCCGCCCCTCCCCCCCCCCAAAACTTTTAAGGGGTGGCGGCGCCCCCTTTGAATTTCCAGTCTGCCCCCCCCCTAAAATTTTAACTTTAACTTTTTAAACTTTGTAATTCATTTTAGTTTATATGTATCATTTTCATTTTCATAATTCATTTGATTTATTTCTTAAACTTAATATTTGAAAGAAATTATAATTACCGGTAATTTACATTTTACAGTAATTACAGTAAGAGAGTTGTTGTGGCATATTTTAAAAAGTGTCGCCATCTACCGAATGACGGCAAATGTAATTTTTAAAGTAAATACAATTATTTATTATCGAATTTCCAACTGTTGAGGAATATTTTCGCCAGAAATATTTTCAGGCTATTGATGCTGCAATTGGAGCAATACATGAACGGTTCACTGAAAATGAAGGACAACCGGTTATGACAATTGTTGAAAAATTAATTGTGGCAGCAACAAATGAACCACAACAGATCAATATGGAACTGGATGAAAACAAATGGCTTCTTGGTTATCCAGAAATTAACTGTGCTCGACTTGAAACACAAATATGTTTTGTGATTTTGTTAAAAACATGAACGAGAGGCATGCACTAAAACTTAAAAAAGTTACACAGAATTCAACGATAAGCGACCTCTTCAACCTTGAAAGTTCAATTGGAAAAACTATGTTTTCAGAGATTTACACATTGCTGCGTATTTATCTCACATGTCCAGTTTCATCCGCAACAGTTGAAAGAACGTTCTCGACTCTCTGCCGTCTAAACACCTATCTACGTTCTACAATGACTCAAAACCAGGCTTGCGGAACCGCCAAATTTTTTCCGGCTCCGGCTCCCACAAATTTGACGGCTCCGGCTCCCTGTTAAGATAGTATCACACGAGACAATTTTTTTTTGTAATTGCGCCACGCAAACATGCCGCTGATAAAATGTTATGCAAATTTTGCCGCGTTCACCCCCATAGTCAGGAACTTGAAAAATATACGCATGTCGGTTTTACTAAAAACAAACCATTTCAGCCTGCTCAAAACGTCTCAACAATCTGCTTATTCTGCACACACATAAGGACAGGGTTGAAAATAAACGTTAATCTTACAGAAATTGCAAAAGCCTTTATAAGTTTGAACGAACATCGCCAAGAATACGTTGGTGCATTTAAATAGTTTTATTTATACTTGGATTGATTTGTAATATTATCCAAAGAATATTGAGACTTTTTTAATAATGATACCTAGTAATTATAATATACCTTAAATGGATACTTACCCGTGACAAAATATTTGATCAGTGAATAGAAAGAGCTATAATAAGAGTTTGAGTCTTTTTAAGACACAATCATCATTTTAACACTTGGAAAAAAAAATAAAAAAAATGCATTATATTTTCATAAAATTATAACAATAATGAACATAATTCTCAAAAATATGTTCGAAATTATTGAATATTAAAATTTAAATATCTTGCTTAATTGTAACTGATCTAAATTTCAGAATGTCATAAATTTTATTTTCTATCTGCAGATGTAATTATTATAAAATATAAAATATCAGAAATAAATATTACAGGAATGTTTGAAATTGATATTATGCGTATGCCCTGAAAAACAAGAGATAGGTCTACTAACTGTTATATTTGTAGTTAGCACATAAAGCTTCAATGTTTACAATGATTAATAACACTGGTTTACATAAAAAAAACTGCAAGCAAAACATTATGAATTTCTGAAAGCTTATTAAAAATGATAAATTTTGATGTACTTATTTCTTTTGTATCACGTCAGGTTTTTGAGAAAACCACAAATTTGTGTTTACAAATTTTATGCTTATCAAGACATTGTACGAATTCAGCAGACAGTTTTTGTTATGTTTGTGGACGATTTTGCACAATGGCTGAGAAGAAGAAAATATCAAATTTAACAAAGAAATATTATCATGCATACTTTGGATGTAAACTGGGAGACCAGGACAAAACATGGGCGCCTCATGTTATTTGTAAACTCTGTGAAGTAACTCTTGGCAAGTGGTTTAAAGGTAAAGTGAAAAGTATGCCATTTGGTGTGCCCATGATTTGGCGTGAGCCTTCGAATCATGTGACGGACTGCTATTTTTGCATGACGAATGTTGTAGGATTCAACAAAAAAGCAGACACATGATTCTATATCCTAATGTACCGTCAGCCTTGAGGCCTGTAGAACATTGCGAAGACATTCCTGTGCCTACACCTCCTACTCAGCTGGTTGCACTTTTTGGACTCCCATGTAGACTACTTTCCTGAAAATCTTGGTGCGTACAGTGAAGAGCAGGGTGAAAGATTCCATCAAGACATTTGTGCAATGGAGAGTCGATACCAAGGTCGATGGAACGCGAATATGATGGCCGACTATTGCTGGTCATTAAAACGCCACAATCCTGGCGCTGCTCATAAGCGCAAATCACTTAAAAGACAATTCGTACAGTAGAAGACAATAAATTAAAATAAATCTGCTTTTTTTTAATAATTTTGTATATATCAATAGTTTTCTGCATGACCGAAGTACATTTTGTTGTTGGTTTAATTGGCTTTTTTCTACATTAATAAATGTCAAACTGCAAAAAATCCTGACGTGATACAAAAATTTGGATTACATATTTGGAATCAGCATAAAAAGTTGCATAAGAAACACTTATTTGCATATCAGCAGTTTTCACTAAATGAAAATTTGTAAACCAGTGTAATCCTGTCAGACTGCCGAATTGGCTCACTGTAGCTAAAAATTAAATAGTAACATACCTAACATTCATTTCAGTAATGAATCAGTTGACGACAGAAGTGCTCAATGTTCATTTTTATTTTTTTTAATATATTATTTTTTAATAATATCGATTAAATACTTGCTACAGGATTACTATATTCTATTATTGAATTAAGGGGGTAAAATGTGTCTTTCGGTCATATTTTGTCTTGCCCCCTTAAATTTTCAAGAATTAAAAGGTAGAATTAATATACGGTCAGTATTGACATTAGGCTAAAATCTTTAATTCTGTTTTTTTTTTACCCTGTAAAGTTAAGCTGCCTGTTGATGTTAAGCTAACAAGGGATAAACTTTAGACCATTTCGGCCTGACGGGCTAATGCAGCTTTTTAGGGAACTTTGAAAAAAAATCCCTTAAAAATACGTATTTATATATATACTAGCTGAAAAGGCCCGGCACCCTGACCGACTATGAGGCAAGCAGTTGGAGATGAAAATGGTGATATATATTCGAGCGATTTAACAATCAGTCTATATACAAAAATAGCATGTCTATCTACTCGAAGTGGCTCCAAAGGACATGAACAGATTATTGTAGCCAAAACACATTTAAGGGACACTTAATAATACATCAAATAAGTTCATATTTTATATAGTTCATCCCAAAGAAAATAATCCTCATTATGGGCATAGAATCTTAACAAAAACAACCCCCGACCATTAAACTTTGAATCTAACATCCAACTATTTCTTATATTTCCAATTCTCTTCCACTTAGCTCCACACCCATCCTTCTCTCCCTCCTTCCCCCGCCCGCCAACCCCCTTCCACTCAAGACATGCTCGAATCGCAGTGGGTCTCAATGTACATACAACAAACCCTGTTAACAAAACCACGTTACACTACTCCCTACCTCCCCCCCCCCCCGTTAAACGCTCCTGTCCCAACCCTACACCCCCATTCCAACAGTTCTTTTTTTACAATTTTATAATTTATTATGTTTAACATGACGTATTTAAAAAAAAGAGAGACGTGAGGTTAAAAAATAGCGGTGTCGCTTCTCGAATCGTCTGCTTGACTCCCCCCCTCCCCTTTCCGCAACCATTAAGAACCTTAATTCATTAATAAGAAATCCTTGTTGTGTTTAGAATTCCCCAGCATTTCATTTTTATTCAAGAAAGATTCTTTGATGAACAAAATGCGCACCAAACATACTCTCAATTAGTAAGTTGTCTCTTTTTATTTTCTATAATTTTGGAATTCCCCAGACTATTTTTATAGAGACGGTCGATGACGCACGCTGTTTTTTTTTTATAAACTCCGCGAAGGTGTGACGTAGAACTCAGACTTTTTTTTTTAGCGATGTACGCTTTCAACTCGTGCGGTGCCGTGTATTTGTAACGTGCAGACATGTGGCTTTTATTGCCATGAACATTCTATACACCACACGGTATGAAGGTCTGTCGGTCGAACCACCGTCTATGTTAGCCGATTATGTATATAGATATTTTCATCCAGATATTATATATTACATTTTTAAATAAAAATGAGGGTAACAAAAAAGATTTTATAATAAAAATAGGGGAGAGGTCCAGTTGGGGTTTTGTCCACTGGGGGTTTTGTCCGTGGGTGTTTCGTCCGTGGGAGTTTCATCCATTGGGGGATTTGTCCGGATACCGTTTTGTCCATTGTAGGTTTTGTCCGCTGGGGGTTTTGTCCTACACTGGTCAATTAAAATGTGCGTTAATTTGCGATAAAATGTTTAGTTATGCGTTCCTTTCGATCAATTTTTTGGGACCTTATGGGAATATTAGGAGTTTATGGGAATATTAGGGGCTTTTTTGGGAATATGTAGGAGCTTTTGGGAATATGTAGGAGCTTATGGGAATATGTGGGAGATTATGGGAATATGTGTTATTTGATTCTACTGCTGTTTAGTATTTGGCGAATGGGACTATAGGCTTTGTGTTTATTTTCAACCACGTAAGGTCAAATTTTTACGCATCAGTAAATTCTACTCCTATTTTTCAATTTTTGAAACGTACTATAAGCTTCCTTTCAATTTTCTGCTATACAATGATCAACTGCCATGCATATGTAGGAGCTTATGAGAATATGTTGGAGCTAATGGGAATATGTGGGAGCTTATGGGAATATCCAAGAGCTTATGGCAATATGTAGGAGGTTATGGGAATATGTAGGAGCTTATGGGAATATGTGGGAGCTTATGGGAATATGAAGGAGCTTATGGGAATATGTAGGAGCTTATGGGAATATGTAGGAGCTTATGGGAATATTAGGAGCTTATGGGAATCAGAGATGAGCGGACAGCGGACGCGTCCGCTTGAGGACGCAGATCCGCAGACTTTTCCGAATCCGCGGACTGACAGCGGACGCTTCGTATGATTGAGTTGCGGACTCGCGGACTGACGCGGATCTTCTTTAGCGTTACCATAAAAAATTAAAAGTCATTTAAACAGCTAAATTTCAGCAATGCGGACGCGCGGACTGACTGCGGACTAATGTTGTAAGATTCTGCGGACGCGGATGCGGACGCGGATCATTGATAGAAATCCGCGGACGGACGCTGACGCTAAATTTCATGATCCGCACACCTCTGATGGGAATATGTGCCAATTGATTCTACTCCTGTTTAGTATTTGGCGAAATGGACCATAGGCTTTGTGTTTATTTTCAACCACATAAGGTCAAATTTTTACGCATCAGTAAACTATACTCTTGTTTTTCAATTTTGGAAACAGACTATAAGCTTCGTTTCAATTTTCTTCTATACAATTATCAACTGCCATGCATAAGTAGATTCAACTCTATGTCAATTATCGAAAAAGAGAGATAAGAAAAGAGAGAGAGAGAGGGGGGGAGAAAGAATGGGAATATATGCGAACTTATAGGAATATGCTGGAGCTTATGCGAATATCAGGAGCTTATGGGAATATGTACGAGCTATTGTGAATATGTGGGTGGTTAGGGGAATATGTACGAGCAAATGGGAATATGTGGGAGGTTAGGGGAATATGTAGGAGCTTATGGTAATATGTCGGAGCTTATAGGAATATGTAATAACTAATGGGAATATTAGTAGCTTATAGGAATATTTGGGAGCTTATGTGAATATGTAGGAGCTTATGGGAATATTAGGAGCTTATGGGAATATGTAGGAGCTTATGGGAATATGTGGAAGCTTATGGGAATATGTCACAGCTTATAGGAATATTAGGAGCTTATGGGAATATAAGGAGCTTATGGGAATCTTTGGGAGCTTATGAGAATATTAGGAGCTTATGTAAATTTGTAGGAGCTTATGGGAATATGTGGGAGCTTATGGGAACATGTAGGAGCTTATTGGAATATTATGAACTTATGGGAAAATGTAGGAATATTAGGAGCTTATGGGAATATAAGGAGCTTATGGGAATCTTTGGGAGCTTATGGGAATATTAGGAGCTTATGTAAATTTGTAGGAGCTTATGGGAATATGTGGGAGCTTATGGGAACATGTAGGAGCTTATGGGAAAATGTTAAAGCTTATGGGAATATGTGACAATTGATTCTACTCATGTTTAGTATTTGGCGAAAGGGACGATAAGCTTTGTGTTTATTTTCAACCACGTAAGGTCAAATTAAGGGAATATGTAGGAGCTTATGGGAATATTTGGGAGCTTATGGGGAATATGTAGGAGCTTATGCGAATATTAGGAGCTTATGGGAATATATACGAGCTAATGGAAATATCTGGGAGCTTATGGGAATATGTAGAAGCATATGGGAACATGTAGGAGCTTATGGGAATATTAGGAGCGTATGGGAAAATGAAGGAACATATTGGAATGTGTTGGAGCTTATGGGAATATGTGCCAATTGATTCTGCTCCTGTTTAGTATTTGGCGAAAGGGACTATAGGCTTTGTGCTTATTTTCAACCACGTAAGGTCAAATTTTTACGCATCAGTAAACTCTACTCCTGTTTTTCAACGGACTATAAGCCTCGTTTCAATTTTCTTCTTAACAATGATCAACTGCCATGCATAAGTAGATTCAACTCTATGTCAATTATTGAAAAAGAGATATAAGGAAAGAGAGAAAGGGAGAGAGAAAATGTGAATATATGGGAACTTATGGGAATATGGGGGAGGGGGGAGGGACCCACTGCGGAGGGTTCCCTATTAGGGCTATAATTTTGCCGTTACCTATACAAACTAATTTTTTTACAATTCATGTAGGTAGGGGAGGGGGAGGGGGGCGGGATGTCAGAAACACCTGTCACGCCCCACAGACTGTCAGCGGCCCAAGATTTGCAAGCGGCAGTACTTACGGCGGTTTTCGCCTAGGACCCCAAAAAAAATGTATCCTAGGGCCCCCTCCCTCCCCGGAATGTAATTTTGCCTACGCTCACGTAAAAACATAAGAACGTCAGTTGGCTTGTCATTTTCCCCTCTTCGTTTCGCCTGTTGCTCTATATTAAAAATTTTGTGTTTGATTTTCAGAAAATATCAAGAAACAAACAACAGAATGTTTGGCTGTGAACCGTTCAAGTGGGCGCGATTTCCAGGTGAATAAGCAAATGTCTGTGTCTGTATGGTAGTAATATTAGTATGTAAGTTCTAACCCAGACCGATGACACATAAACATGGGTCACTTGGCATAGAAATTCAAATCAACACACCAATGTCTGTGTCTGTATTGTAGTAGTATTAGTATGTTAGGTCCAAGCCGGACCGACTACAATACTCATCGGTCACTTGGCTTACCCACACACAATCGAACCATACACATCACTATGTTCGACATTTCTTCGTACTCAACTTTCTAATAGGTTTCTAATCAAAGATTGGCGATGTCCTCATTATTGACACTGATGCTGTTGACATAGAAATGAAAACTTTACCGTGCAGTCTAAACATCCCGAGGGTGGTGGTATTGTATCGGTACTGCAACCTAAAATATAAAGTGAATCACTTGTACGCAATAACCTTTAAATTAGTACACACGAGCGCATGGAATGACAGACACAATGACAAGCAACTCACAAGATATTGCTTTGACGTGAACACAAGATCTGATAAAGTCTTTGTAAGTCCTCGCGTCTTGATTAAGAATATGACTGATGTAGTTTTCTCTCAACGATGAAATGAGCTTTATGAACTGAAGTAGACCAAATAGCAGCTAGGGAGGAGCCGGGCTTATATATGGGTCTATTCACACATTGGCGAGTGTTGCTCCTCCTGAGTTACAGTTCTGCACAGAATCATTAAAATTGAAAGATTTGTCGGTCAAGATCACTTGCAGGTGTTACCATGTAGTTTTTAAATGCTCCCATCACCCACTGCTCCTGTGTAGTCTTGGTAAACCTCTCTTCTTGTCAGTAAAAAATGTAAGACGTGGACTTGTTACTTTTGACCACCGGCCTCGAAGGGTCAATGCTGCTTACTAGGGTACTTTGATAACAAAAAATCATAAAATACATGTATTTAAAAATATTTACATCCAGTTATTATATATTACATTTTATAAAAATTGAGGCCCAGATAACAGATTTTTAATATAAAATTAGGGGTTAGGTCAGGCATGCTAACAGTTTTTAGTCACGGGCCGGATTGAAAAAAAAATAATTTTTCGCGGGCCAGGCGTAAAAAATACCAAAATTTTTAAACAAAAAATGAACAAAATTTTATTATGAAAATATAAATAATGTAATAAATACCTATATATAATATATAATAATTATAAATTTAACATTATAATAATAAATACAAAAATAAAAAAAAATGAACAAATTTTTAATATGAGACAATAAATGATATAACAAATACATAGAAGTATATATATATATATATATATATATATATATATATATATATATAATACACATGTATATATATATATATATATATATATATATATATATATGAATAATTATAAATCATAAGTAACTTACAGCAAATATCTATACAGAATAATACAAAATAAACATTTTAATAATAAAAAATATATTATAATAATTAATGAGAAATATTTAGGCGGTTTACCTCGTTTATAACCTTTTTAATGTCAGGTTCAATTTCTGTGGTGGCTAATCTTAATACAGCCTCCAAATGTAAACCATTTAATCTCGACCTTGTAGGACTTTTATTGTGATTCATAAAGAAAATGTCTGTTCACAAATATAAGTTGAACTAAATATTACTAAATATTTTTTGGAGATTTTTTTAGATTTACATATTTATTACTATCCAATTGCTTATAAAATTACACAAATTATCTTCCTCTTCGATATTTATCATGCAATAATTGATCACACTGTAATTCAATTAATTCTAATTGAAAGTCTGAGAAGCTTCTTCAATATTTGCAGTAAATGGATTTAACATTCGACAATATTTTATCTATTCTGTTAAAAAATTCGAATCTGTTTTCAAAATCAAGTCGTAATGCCAGAATATTTTCAGTATACATTTGAGCTTTTTCTTTAAAATTATTGAGGAAATGGTCTTTAAGGATGGGAAATGCAGTGCTCGATTAAAGGAAAACCAGTGCCGGGGATGAAAAATTTCTGCAGAGCCGGGATAAATGTCATCCCCGGCGGGGATGAAAAATCTAAAGCAGAGCCGGGATGCAATTCTCAGTGGGGATATCCACAGCATCCCCAGCGGCGGCGAGATGCTACCTTTATTTTTAGGATCTTCAATTTACAAACCATTGACAAGTAACTAATTTATTTTCATAGCGTCTTCGATTTGCATCTTAGACAAAACCAACAAAAATAATAGAAAATTTGGTGAATCTTAATTTAACATAGTTTACGTTGGTTCAAACAAATTTGAAGCGGCACATTAATAGGACAAGTAATGAACTTATTTTTAACAAAAAATGCAATTTTTATTTATTCTCTGTTTGTTGAAATCAAATATTCCATTATTCATATTTGTCTCAGTTATTTAAACAAATTATGACGCTGTTCCATAACTTATTCTTTTGTTGGTTTGCCAGAAGGTACGTCGCAGGTAGAATGCCCTCCGTCTTTTAACCACATTGTGGCACACAACTTTGCATCAAAATATTGAAGTGGTGGACCATTAATTTTAATAAACAGCAAGTGTTTGATGTTTCGACATCTAATGAATTGCGAAGAGATGTGTGTTAAATTCATTGCACTGAATCCTCTCTCGCACTCTGCGCTAGATATTGGCAGAACATCTAATCGATTATAAAAATCATTACGTTCTGTGTCTGCGTCATGGCCATCCTTTGTCATGCGAAATCGGTGTACTATGGCTGAAGTATGACATGCTTCAATTTTTTAAAATTTGCGAAGTTCTATAATTTCACGATCTACATACAACATTAGTTCTTCAGATTTTTTTCGGCCAGTTTGCATTACATAAAACTATCTGCAAACAACCGGACGAGTGTTATTTACAGAGTTTTTAGCAGAAATAGTGTTGCGTACTTCAAAGCAGCTGATTTTGTCTGTGTTTTTCATCTAATATTTGTAGTAATACTAAAAAATCAGTTCCATACATTATGCTAATCTTAAGAAAAATCAGTGCCGGCGATGAAACAAATTTTCTGCAGAGCCGGGATAAATGTCATCCCCGGCAGGGATGAAATTAATTAAAGCAGAGCCGGGGATGACATCCTTAGTGCCGGGATATCCCCGGCGGTAAATCGAGCACTGGGGAAATGATCAAATTTGCATTCAGCAAGATTTGTGGGAATAAGTTGAAGTTTCATTTTAAGGGCTTTGAATTTCTGCATTAAATCATAAGCAAATATTTTTTCCTTGTAAACTTGTGTTGACTTCGTTTAAATATGTGAGGATGTCTAGAGAGAAAGCCAAATCACAAAGCCAATTTGGATCCAATTCAGGAAACTCCTCATTTTCTTTGAGCACTAAAAAATTCGTATTTCCTCTTGAAGCTCCCACACACGTTTTAATACCTTTCCCAAACTCAACCAACGGATTTTATTGTAGTATATTACATCGGAATATGTGGTATTAAGTTCTTCAAGGAAATCAATGAATTGCCTATGGTTTAATCCTTTCGCTCTTAAGAAATGTAGTAATTTTACAACTATTTTGGTAACATGATCGATTTTTAAAACATTTTACATAGGACATGTTGATGAATAATGCAGTTTATTGGTATAATTTTATGATTGGGATCGATTTCGAAAATTTTATCTTCAATGCGTTTAATTACTCCAATATTTTTTCCTGTCATGTTTGGTGCTCCGTCTGTTGTAACACTCACCAATTTTTTCCAGTCAATATGGTACTTTAAAAAACACTTTTCAAATTGAAAAATGGCGGCCGAAGTGATATTAGCAGCAAGTAACAAAATTAATTCCTTTTAAATTAAGAAAGCAATTGCTTTTTTAATGTGATGATAATAAACATCCAATAAACGAATTAATATTGCAAATTAACTTCCAAGCGACCAAGTTATTACTAACAAGTTTGCTACTTACGGAAAACATTGAATGAACTTGCGTACTGTTCCACTTCAAATACATAGATTATAGAGTTTTTAGTGTGACTATAGATAACAACAAGTTTAATTCTATATGAAAAACCAGAAATATCTTGAATTTACTTGCTTAATACTATGTAAGTGTCAGGCAAACGTAAATATTGAAAAATTACTCGCGGGCCGCATAAATTCGTTACGCGGGCCGGATGTGGCCCCGGGCCGTATGTTGGCCATGCCTGTTATAGGTAATAGTGTTATGGAGATCAAGGACGATAGAAATAGCAGGCAAACTAGGACAAATTACAAACAAAAGCCCAGAGTTAGATCCAGAGACGTACAGCACAGTAGTACCCGTAGTGTAAAACCAATCATTTGTTTTCGTTGTGGGTTACACAACCACAAGTCTAAGGCCCGTCCAAAGCGTGTAGATGAAGTTTCTTGTAGACAGTGTTGTAAAATGGGTCACAAAGAACAGTTCTGCTCCACAATAGCGGAGTATAATAGGAATTACCGCCAGAAATATATACCCAACCTAAGTTAAGCAGACTATGAGTTTATAGCTTTAATTACTAAGTAGAATGCCAATTAAACCATAAGTTATAAGTTGATGTTGTTACCATAAGAGTAGTAAGAATATGATGTTTGCTAAGGCTAAGTAATATATGCAAATGCGGAGTCAAAGGTAAGTGATATAGGTCACACTAGATAGATATACTGAATTAAGTATGATCAGAAGTAAGTCCAGAAGTTACACGGTAAGTTTAGATGTCTTGTTTCTTTGACTCGTGCACTAGTGATACTGAGATAATATGTTCAATATATCCCCCTCCTCTAAAGAATATACCCTTATAATTTCATAGCTAGTTATTCACAGGCTGACTAACAAAGCATCAATACCTACATATCGTCATACATGTTCAAGTCGCCACCTTTGTGAGGGCCTAAACATTTATCTGTTACCAACGATCTAATTTCACCTGTTTTCCCCTCATCATATTTGTTCTACGTGTAGCCCCTCACTCAAGCGTAAACCGAGTCAACGACGCACTAATAATTTCCTGTTACCAACAATATGCAGAACGTCGTCAACAGTTTACATCAATGAAACAGACAAAACTAAACCACGCCTCATACATTGACACGTTTGCCACGAGAGGTAGTTAATGTCACTTGACCTCAAGTTCACCAGCGAGTGACTATTACAGACAATGGAACATTTTTCGCTTTCCTGTTGGACACAACACGTTGTAAACTGAACCTGTATGCCCCGTCACCTATTTGAACCAAGCCATCAAGGAGCAATACAAGCCAGTAACAGAATGAACTTGTTTGTATTATAGAACATTGCATACTTTATGGTTTTTTTGTTTCGTGCTTATTAAGTTTTGTAATTTATTAAAATGTATTACGTTATATTACATTGACTTATGCATAGATGCTTGACAAGTAATCTAGACATGTTTGATTTGACATCCATACCATTTTCAATGTGATGTAAATACTGTTCCCCACTAGACTTTTTTATATTAATGATTGTTTGTTTTACTACGTAAAACTTGAAAGGAGGGAGGTATGTGACGTGTAGAATTGCAATTCTCCCCCACCAACCCCAGTTCACCGGGTCAAGGTTGCAGCCGCCATATTGAATCGTTTCGTCGACGTCGCCTTCCCCCAATCGTTTCACTGACGTTCTTCCCCCTCCTGAAACGTTTCGGTGACAGACATCGTCGTTTCTCCCCCCAAACGTTGCACCAACGTATTCGCCCCAACCTTATAAAAGACGTGAATAGTAGTAGTTGAGTTAGTAAGATGCTCTGAGTTAGTAAGGTGCTGACAGACATATGAGTTAGACGTAGTTAGTTCGGTGTAGACAGTTCTAAGATTCTAAGAGTTAGTTGTAAACTTGTAGTGACATTTGTTTAAGTAGACATCATTAGACAAATGACTTATATTATATATACATATATTCACCTATGTTTAGAAGCAATTAAAGTTAGATCTGTTGTGTTCATATACCAAGCCTTGGTTTGATATATTTATTAGTTAGAAAAGTTAACGTTACATATTTGAAAATAATAACGTAACATATATATATATATATATATATATATATATATATATATATATATATATATATATATATATATATATATATATTAAGGGTGCCACTAAAAAAAAAACATTTGAGTTTTTATCCTGCCACCCCTAAAATGTGTTAGTTATGTTATAACGATAAAATTGGCAAAAATTTGAATGTATTCTGATAATATTTATTGGTAGCTCAACAGTGTCAAAGTTTTGCAATTATCAGTTTTTCGCGACATTACCATACGGTAATCGGTAATCCTGCTGTAACACAAAAAACTGAAAAAGTTATTTGAAGACACATATTGCTGTAAAAGAGAACGAACAACTGTTTTGTAGGTTACATAGCACCAGAATAGTAACTTTCAGAACATTCAGCTAATAAACATAAAGAGTCAATTAAACATAGTTCAGACTGAAAGATCACTATTCACTAATTACATGTCTTCAAGTCCAAGTAATGATATTGTTACAACTCTTTAAATTCTGTTTATAAAGTCAAAACAACACACAGGCCGGCATGGGTTCCAAGAGTACTTTACTATTCTATAAAATTAAATAAAACAGCTGCAACATGGCCACTCTTGCCGGCTTCTACGTCACTGTCCTACTTGCGCTTCATCGCGTTCACCTGTAGACTGTACGGTGCGCACCGGGTGGGTCGTAACAATATTCTAGCTTCTGGCTGGGACAGTTAGGATGGACTTGTTAGCATTAGTAAAGTCACGGTGTTTCTCTGCTACTTGTAACAAAAATTGCTTCTGTCCCTCTTGATTGGTTAGTACTCCATTGAATGCTTGACTCAGGGCCACTCCACGTTCGGCTGCATCATTGACGACTTTCAAACTCGCAACTTTCTTCTGGTCAACAATATAGTTTGTGATCAGTTGCCCATGTGTCTGGATTCGTGGTCAGAAAATCTTGTGGTATGTTCAAAGCTGTGAAAAGTTTCCTGGTTTGTTGCGATACAAAATCAGAAAGTTTATTTTGTTATAATGTTGGACAGAAGGCTATTCTGCAAGGATGATCTGGTATTATCTTGTTAATTGCTGCAAACATGACTAGCTTCATTTCTGATGAAATATCATTGTCAAAAAATGCAAAACCTACCAGAATTTCACTCAAGTACCACAAGTGTCCAGAGAATGATTTTATTGCTGCTTTGGCAACGGTGTCATTTGTTTCCTTGCAGTTCTCCAATTGTTGAAGTTGCTGCAAATCTCTACGGGGAGCAGATGTAGCACATGGTGATGTAAACCACGAATTCAGGTAGACCTTAAGTATGGAGGTGTTGAAGTGACCCAGTGATGACAATTCACGTACAGTAAGTTGGAACTGAGAAATCTTAAGGCTGTAAATCAGTTTTGCCATCCACCGGGCCCGGTGATAAGCTCCAGGAGCCAGAATCTTTTCATCTGCACCACAAGCTGCACCTAGAAAAAGAAGTGACAGTTGCAGAAGCTCACGATAATCATCTCTGGGCTGAAACACTGTTAGCTGATGCTGAATGAAATGAATGAGTTCATCCACTATTGGCCACATCAGTGAATCAAACACCACTTGCACAATGAGTTCCATTATCTGGCGCCTGCATGCTAAGCTGACTCAATTCTCTGCCAAGTTTCTTCTCCAGAAGAATGCAGGCATATGCATTATGCCAGTGTTACTGGCCGTAGTGTAAAAACACGTGAACTTGATGTTATCAGCAATGTTCCATTCTTGAATAAGATTAAACATGGCAGTTGCCTCGGCCTCTCAAGTTCCATTTTGCAATTTTGGTACTCCCTGCAACTTTATTGTTCTATCACCGAATAACAGAACAGCAAGACGATCAACTAACTATTTTGGTGTTAATGTAGGCAACATTTTTCCATCCCAGTGCGCAGTTAATGGGCAGTTTGGATGAAACTATGCATAACACTCGACTTTGTCTGACTGATTCCTTGTTAATCGCCAGGGCTGCAGTACTGTGGCCAAGTGATTCTGCTGCTGCTGCAACTATGTAAACTGCGTTCCTAATCACTGACTTTACTTCTGTCTTATGAAATGCCAAACTTAAACTCACAATATTGGTGGATCGGACGATCCTCACAGGTTAGTAGACACTTCAGGTGGTTCGGGGAGTTCATCAGGATCATCGGGATCACAAGCATCGGTGCTCTTAGTGTCACTGTCATTGCTGGCACTAAACTCCATCTTCTTTGCCTGATGTTGCATCCGCTTAGCCTCCATTTCCTTATGATATTCTTGCTCTAAGTGCCTTTTATGAGACCTTTGTTCTTTCCAAGTTAGCACCATATACACTGGACCCATGCAACTACGCTTCCATTTCTCTCTGTGTGCTTCAGTAAAGTGTATGTCTTCAGGTACCTGCATCTTAGTTAAAGCTTCAGCATGTGCAACATCAAACAAATCAGTCAAACTTTCAGTAAATTGGTGCTCCTTCTCCTTCTGAGTATCTGTTCTGCGGGATACATTTTTCTACTCCAATCCATGCTGAAATGAGATCCTTTATCTTGGCAATTATGTGGCATTCTTTTCTAACTGGAATGCGTGCCTTATGCCAGAACTGAACAACTTCTTTCATTGTCACTGCTGCACTAGCAGTAGTATACATATTACACTGACAGTGAAAAATAAATAATTAGCAGAAATTATATAAATAAGTAACCGAAATTGCCTCAGGTTTGCCTTGTATGTCAAATACAGGCATTTTCGCATATAATATAAAACTTCGAGTCCATTGAGCTACCTCTAAATATCACTGTATCTTCATGAAACTTGGTAAAATTACTTAACATAACAAAAGGAAATAAATTAGGGGTGGAACAAGGTAATATATATATATATATATATATATAAACTTAAAAAAAAACATGTTTTCCCCATTGCATTGCATTGAGTTGCACCATAGCCGAGGATATATATATATATATATATATATATATATATATATATATATATATATATATACAATATATATATATTCGTTTTGTGTTCGTTTTAAATCTTGTTTACCCTCCGAAATTTTTTTAATGGCATATTAATTTGTTAAATATAAAGTTAAAACAATTTTATTTTATAGAATAATTGTATCAATCATTTAAAAATAAATTTTGCTACGTCGATAAATAGAACGCGTCATTTCGTATATTATTTGACCGCGAATTTGTAATAGACTAAAACAAAATGGTCGCTTTCTGTATTTGACTAATTTTATTCATAAAGAGAACAGAGTAGATAAATTTATAAGGCTGTGGCTATTCGACCGGTCCCAATAAAGTCCGATTGTTATTTGACCCGTGGCGAATATGCACTAAGCTTAGCTATATATAAATTTTATTAGACGGAACCCAAAAAATAATAATACAGAGTCCGCTTAGGGTAATCTACAATTTTAGGGGCAGAAATTATTTTGATAATATTATTGATACTTTACCTTTAATACACATTCCCAAATCATAGTATTAATGATTTCACATCAATATTATCCATTTTAGATAATATTATTTTGTTTATTTATTACTTTGTCGCAAAACAATTGCAACTTATAACACTTTTCTTACTATTTTCTTTCGTTCCGTATGTTTTCTGTTTTACAATTTTAAAAACACGACCGAATTCAAGTGATCTTGCTGCCAATTTAGCATTTTACAAAAGAAACCGAGGGGCATACTTAACAAGGATTATATAGAAAAACAGTACCATGAGAAGCAGTAAGGCCTGACTCCCATTAGGCATGAAGAAAATGATTAAACACATTTTATGTTAGTGGGACAGACGCCCTGATGCCCCAATGGGCCATTTATTTTTTATCACTATATCCTAGGTGTATCATGGGGCCCTGAAAATGACACAATTATTAATTATGGCTACTATTGTGGCCCCTATGGCTGTTTATCTTGTACTGCTACGTATATGTAGAACGGGGCCCTTATTAATATGTCTTAAATAGCAAAAAACGGTACCTTTACAAACAATGATGCTTAGCCCTCATGGGGCAAGACAAAAATTATTTAAACCAATTTTATGTTAGCTCTAGGGCCGTTTATCTTCTATCGCTACGTATAGAACGGGGCCCTGAAAATGACTAACCATTTGAATAATTATTACTATAGCTTATATAGTAAAAACGGTACCTAGAAAACACTGAGGCCCAGCCATCAGAAGGCATGACCAAAATTATTTAAACCAAAATTATTTTACTGTGATAGATACTCTTGGGTCTTCAGGGGGCCGTTTATCTTGTATCGCTACGTATAAGGTGTAGAATGGGGCCCCAAAATGACTAACCATTTAAAAAATTACTAATATAAACTATATTGAAAATACGGTACATTGAGAAACACTGATGTCCAGCTCTTAGTGGGAATTACTAAAAATATTTTAACCAAATTTTGTTAGAGGGATATGTGCTCTTGGGGCTCAATGGATCCTTTAGTTTTCTATCTCTAGATATAAAGTTAAAAATGTGGCCCTGAATATGACATCATTTTTAATATAGACTATATAAGAATAAACGGTGCTAGGGAAACGTTGATGCCTGGCTCCTTAACGGGCATGACATAAATTAACTAACCAAATTTTATGTTAGGAGGATAGACGCCATTGAGGCCCCATGGGCAATTTATTTTTTATCACAACGTCTTATATTGTAGAATGAGGCCCTGAAAATTACATAATTTTTAATACAGGTATCAAAAACGGAACCTTAGAAACGCTGATGCCCTGCCCTAATAGGCATGACCAAAATTGTTTAAACCAATTTTATGTTAGAATGATAGGTACCGCTTGGGCTCCTAGGGCCTGGCCATTATATTTTCTTAAAGCGTCATTTTTCTGTAAAACTTATATTAAAAATTATCGAAAAGTTATGTCATTGTCAGGGCCCTATTTCACACCTTAAAACGTAGTGAAAGAAAATATAGAGCCTAACCCCCTTTAACATAAAATAAGAGGTTAATTTTGGGGCATCGGCATTGCTGAAGGCGACGTTTTCTTTTTTAATGTATATCAATAATTATTCAAAACTTTTGTCATTTTCAGGGCCCCATTCTACACATGAAACATAAGGAGCCCAAATGGCACCTAATTTATGCTACATGTATAAATCTGTTTGTTTAAATATTTTCATGCCCTGTAAGGGCAGGGCATCAGTGTTTTTTCAAAGTACTGTTATTTATTATATTACCTATATTTATATTTATATCATTTTCAGGGCCACATTCTACGCCTTAGACGTAGTCATACAAGATAAAAAGTCCATGGGGTCCAAATAGCGTCAATTTCTCTAACATAAAATTGGCTAGACTAAATTTTGTCATGTCTCAGAATGTCGGGGCATAAGTGTTTTCCGTTTTGTCTGTCTGTCTGTCTGTCTGTCTGTCTGTGCGTCATCACCATAGATCTCAACAACCATAAGTCCTAGACCCATGATGTATATATCATTTGTAGGTCTTGGCCTGCCAAGAAATGACTTTTGTCCGTTTCGCGATCTGACATCTCAGGCCGAAAAAGACTTTCCTAGGTACCGTTTTGCTTATATTTTAAATATAAATAATAAAAGCTAATCAAAGGGGCGTAATCATTATTTATTTTTGTAACAGTTATTCAACATGATTACTTCCTCTCTATTTTTTCAAAACACGGGGTAAAAATACGGATTTCGTTCGGCGTTACCGGCGAAAATGCTCTGAATATGTCCTTTGTCCGAAACGAAAAGAGTTAAATTGCTTGTTTTTTTTTTGCAATATAGCCCTATATTAGTAAATATTCAAATGGTTGTCATTTTGTGGGACCCATTTTACACCTTAAACGTAGTGAAAGAAAATAAACAACATTGGGGCAACAATGAAATCTATCCCACTAACTTAAAATCGGGTGAATTAATTTTTGTCATGCCTATAAAGAGCTGGGCATCAGTGTTTCTCCATTATTTACAATATAGCCTATATAAAAAATGTAATTTTTAGGGCCCCATACAAACTTTACAACATAGTGATAGGAAATAAGAGGCCCTTGAGCCCCAAAGGCATCTATCACACTAACATAAAACTGAGTTGATTAATTTTTCATGCCTATTAAAGGCTTGGCAAAAGCGTTTCTGAAGCCTCCGTTTTTCTATAATAGCCTTATTAAAAATTATGTCATTTTCAGGGTCCCATTCTACATCTTATACTTAGAGATACAAAATAAAAGGCCCTAACGGCCCCTATAGTATCTATTCCCTAACATAAATTTGGTTTAATTAATTTTGGTCATGCCCTTTGTAAGGGTACCGTTTTTACGATATGTTTATATTAATAAGTATGTAACTTCCAGGGCCCCGTTCTACACCTTATACGAAGCGGTACAAGATAAACGGCCCTAGGGGCCCCAAGAGTAGCTTTCCTTTAACATAAATTTGGTTTAAACAATTTTGGTCATGCCTTTAAGTGCTGGGCATCAGTGTTTTTGAAGGTACCGTTTTTACTATATGTTTATAGAGGTAAAGTATCATAATATGTATAAAAAAATAATTTGGTCGGTAAAATAAGAGATTATCAAAACAATAATAAAGTTTATACATATAAGCTTAAGTGCATATTTGCCACGGTCCGGATAACAATCGAACTTTATTGGGACCGGGTCCGAATAACAATCGGAGTTTATTGGGACCCTGGTCCGAATAGTCACATAAAATTTATAAAAATAAAATATAAATACTAAAGTCTTTAAAATATTTTAAATAATTTATCATTTTACTATTTGCTAATTGGATCAGTGAAATAACTTTTTATTCCTTATGAAAATGGCGACTAGTGAAACCTTGGTCGAAAATAATGATATGTTTCTGGATGCACTGAAATGTCTTGTTTTTTACTAAAACCGACAATGCGTATATTTTTCAAGTTCCTGACGATGGGGTGAACGCGGCAAAATTTGCATAATTTTTTTCAGCGGCATGTTTACGTGGCACAATCAGGCCTACCGACAGAAATTACGGGTCCCTGGGCAGGGCTGTCACGGGCCCCGTCCTGATATTAATATTTTCAAAAGTGGATTGGCCAGCTCAGTCCGGGCCCCTAAAACACGCCCCTAAACTCTCCGGGCCCCTGGGCATTTGCCCCCTCCCCCTCTCTGTGGCAATTAGCACAATTGCAAACATTTTGTCTCGTGTGATACTCCCTTAATACGGAGCCGGGAGCCGAGCCGGAGCCGTCCAATTTGTGGGAGCCGGAGCCGGTAAAAATGGCGGCTCCGCAAGCCTGGTTCGTGCATAACTGGTCTAAGTTTTTTTTTTTAAATCTTTTCTAAGGGACAGTACTTTTAATCAAAAGTAACATTAAAATATCAGAGTTATGTCCCACCAGCAAGATATTTGAATAGTTATTATAAAAAAGAAAGCAAATATTTCATATCACTCAGCCATAACAAAAAAAAATGTTATTTCAACTGTTATTTAAGAAAAATATTAAAATGTCATTATAATTACTTAAAATTTACTTAAGACGTTTACTTTTATCTAAAAATGTCTCTTTTATTAAACAATTGTAAGTATTGTTACTGCGATCCTAGTATTTACAGATACCCTGCATAAATTTATGACTAGCAGTCTGGTTTAAATTGGGGTGAGACGCATCTTCGAATTAAATCACTTCTTCTTTCACTTCCTGTTTGGTACTTTGAAACCAGATTATGTTACCAAGCTTCAAATAAGGGGCGGGATGGGCGTGCGGTAGAGCGCTCGACTGTCGACCTGACAGGTACCTGGGTCGATCCCCGGCTCAAGTTCCCGATATATCTCCCGTGGTGCCTCCATGACCATTGCACTATCGGCTATGGTGGGGATGAAAGAAGGGCACCATAAAAACCGTCCCGTTAGTGGTTTATAGGATCTAAGAGATTTCATCTCATCCTTACAGGACAACCAAGCTTCAAAATGATCCGAAGTTGCTGCATGTATAATAAGCGTACATTATGAGACAACCTATAGTTATTTTATTTACACGATGTTAACAAACTAATTCCCAGCACCTTTAAGATGATGTTTATTATCCATCGAAATCAATATAAATTATAAATCGAAACGTGTCTAGCCAAAAGTAAATTATCCTCTAGCACATCGTGTGTTTAGTCGAGTTTCACTCGATGTTCAATGAAAACGAAATGTCTCTTAAGTACTGGTACAAAAATAAGATAACCGTTATATGATTGAGCTACTTCGTTTCTTAATGAACGATTTCAATAAATAAACAAAGTGTGTTTTAGAATACGAAAAAAAACAAGCAATTTAAGTCTTTTCCTCTTCGGACAAAGGACATTTTAGAGCATTTTCGGGTACGGTTACGCCGACGAAATCCGTATTTTTTTCCGGGTTACAGCCATAGATAATATTATTTATTTTGATAAATAGAGAGGGAAGTAAGTCTTTTTTCGGCCCTGAGATGTCAGATTGCGAAATGGACCTTTGATGTACACTTGGCAGGCCATGACCTACAAAATGATATATACATCATGGGTCTAGGACTTATGGTTGCTGGAGATATAGGACGCTCCTTTGTTAATATAGCTTATAAGTAAAAAACGGTACTTAATATGCCCCTTTTTCGGCCCTCAGAGGTCCTATCGCGAAATGAACTTTTGATACACATGGCAGGCCAAGACCTACAAAAATGATATTTACATCATGGGTCTAGGACTTATGGCTGCTGAGATCTAGGGCGCTCCTTTGTTTATATAGCTTATATAGTAAAAACGGTACTTTATAAGCTTCCTTTTACGGCCCTCTGTGGTCAGATCGTGGAATGGACTTTACTGCACACATGGCAGGTCAAGACCTACAAAATGATATATACATCATGGGTCTAGGACTTATGGTTGTTGAGATCTAGGGTGATGACGGACAGACAAACAGACAGACAGACAAAACGGGGACAACAGAGCATTTTTTTCTAATTAAATTTGGGAAAAACAATTGATCTGATAAATATAAAAAGTAAATTAAAAAATGGTGTGTGTCTATTATGTAGAGAGGGTGGGTGGCAGTTGGTGTCTGTTATATAGGGAGGGATGATAGTTACTGTACGTTATACATGGAGGTTGGTAAGTAGTTGATGTCTGTTAAACAGGGAATAAGGTTGGTTGTTGGTACCTATGATAATGGAAGTGTTGTAGTATGTTTCGAGAGTTATTAAGCAAATTCTGTTAACATGTTTTAATAAATAATGAAATTTAAATTAAATTCGAAAACATGCTATAAATGTGGGGTAGATGGGGGAATACCTGAGTAATATAATTAAAGGGTGGGAGGTCCTGAATTGTGTTATATAGGCCTAATAGGCAATTTATTTATAAATTTGGTGTTACATAATTAGTGAACGGTTTCATAATAGCAGAAACAAAGAATGATATAATGACAGTTTCAAGAATTTCTTTTTCATTTCCGATCCATAAATTGCTCATAGAACTGGTTGTCTGTCTCATCTCTTCCAGCCTCTTTCTTCCCCCCGCCTCTCAAACCCAAGTACAAGTCACGATCAGGAATTGGGGTGAGCGGGAGGATCTAAAAGAAGAAATAAAATAGAGATGATTGAATCAATACATATCTCGTGTTCTAATCTCAGATTGGAATGGGGGGGGTCACCTTTCTTCATTTATAACTCTTTACCTCACAAGAGGTTTTGTCACAGAATATATATATATATATATATATATATACATTTATATTGCTATACCGTTATATATACTAAAAGTATATGATAATATATTTTCTAGATAATAAGTCAGATCCACCTCTCAGCTTTTTATACCCCCTGCCCCCGCCCTAGCCACCAACCACTATTCAGTTCCAGTAGTTAGAACTCATTTTTGTTTCAATGGTTGCCATCATGTAATCGATGATAAACAGGTTCTGAAGGAAGTTTAAAACAAATGGGGCGGGAGGGGAATGACAGTAAGCTGTTCCTTACTTCATACAAGAAAATTACATGACGTCGCAGTCGAGGTAATTATTTTGTGCACGTCAATGATGTATGAGGAATAGAACACAACGTATACGGAGCTTTTGCTAAAACTGGGAATATAGAAACAAATTAGGTCAAGGTAGAAGAAGGATAGTGTACGTATTTTATTGGTTGAAATTACAACGAAGAGACACCTAATTTGCAATGATGAACATTTTTGACATTAAAGAAATATGAAAAAGTGATAGTATTAACGAGGTGCATTAATGAGTAGCTATGTGTGATGCTTGAAATCAGAGCGGGGAGATCGGACAGTCTACAAAATCACAGTCTCGGACATTTGTGTTGATCGATCCGTGGTAAAAAAAAAAAGCAACGATCTAATTTAAGGCCGGCGTCGATAGTTTGTCAGACGAGTCGTGTGGCGCAAGAGCCAATCATCTGGATCTGCGGCACACACACAGCTGTTGTGTGGTGGAGGTTTTCAACACTACCAGCGTATTGTTGTTGCATTATTTATTTTGGTTTTATTTTTTTCTACATGTGGATTGGGCCCACTAGGTGACCCAGAACTGCATTTGGGGGGGGATGGGGAATTTTTTTTTGCGCCATAATAAAAAAAAATGTAAATTAATGTCTATATCATCCAGTTCGATATTTGATTTGTGTGTGTGTGTGAGAGAGAGAGAGAGAGAGAGAGAGAGAGAGAGAGAGAGAGAGAGAGAGAGAGAGAGAGAGTGTTTGTAGCCTCTCTATCCACCTAGCGGTTTGTCCTTCCGGGCTTTTAAAAGATAGCAGCCATTTCAGTGATGCATGATCTGTCCTCAACATGAATCGTTGTCCATATAAGTACTTGTGGAAATATTTGATAGCATCCACCACTGCCAGCAATTCTCGTCTAGTAACACAGTAATTCCTCTCGGATTTCGAAAGGGTCCGGCTGTAACATGAGACGACATTCTCTATGCTATCTATCCTCTGGGACAACACAGCACCCAACCCGGTATTACTAGCATCTGTATCAAGTATAAATGTTTTACCAGGGACTGGGTAAGCCAGCACTGGGGAAGAGCTTAGTGCATTCTTTAATTTGTCAAAAGACTGTTGGCATTCTTTACTCCAAAGAAATGGCTTCTTTTGCTCCGTGAGCCGATGAAGCTCTATGGCAATGCTGGAAAAGTTTGGCACAAATCTGCGATAATATGTGCAGAGTCCCAGGAAGCTTCGAAGTTCATGCGCATTCGTTGGTCTTGGCCAACTCTTTACGGCCTCAACCTTACCAGGATCAGTGCTTATGCCATCTGCAGACACAACGTGGCCCAAATAGTTCACCTTCTTTCTAAATAGTGAACACTTCCGTGGATTGAGCTTCATACCGGCACTGTGAATACGCTGGAACACTTCTCTAAGATTCGTAAGATGTTCATCAAATGTCTTTCCCATCACTATAATGTCATCGAGGTAGACGAGGCATGTCTTCCAGTTGAGACCTCGCAAGATGTGTTCCATAAGCCGTTCAAAAGTCGCTGGTGCATTACATAACCCAAACGGCATAACAGTAAACTGCCAGAGGCCATTACCCGCCGAGAATGCAGTCTTTTCTTTATCTTTAGGCTGTAAACCAACCTGCCAGTAACCACTTTTTAAGTCAAGGGTGGAGAAAATTCTAGATCCCGCGAGTGTATCCAAAGTTTCGTTGATGCGGGGAAGAGGATAGCTGTCTTTGTCAGTTACCTCATTCAAAGCTCTATAGTCTACACAGAATCTAAACGACCCGTCTTTCTTCTTCACAAGTACAACAGGTGAACTCCACGGGCTGTTGGACGGTTCTATCACCCCTTGTTTATGCATTTGTTCCAACATTTCTGTTGCCTCTTGTTGTTTCGCTAGAGGTAGGCGGCGTGGCATCTGCCGTATTGGTTTAGCACTCCCTGTGTTGATTCGATGCTGAACCAAGTCTGTTCTCCCGCAATCATTTTCTTCAGCTGCCATGATATCTGTATACTCCTGTAACATAGCTTCGGCCTTATCATAATCGCTTTGGGGCTAATCCTTCCGCAATTTACATAAAAGTTTATCTAAGAATCGATTCTTTGCAGGACTTTTGGCTATTAAACGTTTATCAATCTCACAGTTTGTTATTAAATCAACAGGGTCACATGTAGCGATGACACTGTCCTTACGAAGGTTTTGATCAGTATTTGTAATGTTCATCACTCTTACTGGTACCAACTTGGTTTCATTGATTGCCACCAATGTTTTCCCAATGGCTAGTCCTCGACCAATTCCATGACCAGCCTCTACTATGGCTGTCTTCATTCCATCTCCATCATAGTCCAGTTTACCCCAGATGATAAATTCTGACTGAGCAGGTACACTTATGTCTTCAATGAGTCGTATCCGCTTTATAACATTTTCATTATCATATTTCCCAAGAAGGGGAAATTCTTTTTTCCCACACTGTAACGTGCCTACGCCAAGGTTCAGTGAAAGGCCATATAAGTGCATGAAGTCCAGCCCCAAAATGCATTTGTCGACGATGTCAGCCACCAAAAACTCATGAATGAACGATTCATCCCCTAGTTGGAACTCAATTTTAGTCCGTCCCAGGATCGGAATTAATTCCCCACTTGCAGTCTTCAATGAATGCCCACTCACATTATTCATTTGCATGTCTTTGATTGCATTAGGTCGCAAGATTGAACGTGATGCCCCAGTATCTAATAGAAATCTACACTCAAGCTGTCCAATTTTTCCTTTAACATACAGGCTCGATTTAGTCCCCAGAGTTGCAACTGGAATGACGACTTTATGGGCTTTGTTGGAGTGTTTTGCCAGCTTTTGCCCTACGAAGCTGGCAGACGTTAGTTTCCCTGGTTACCCCAGTGATTAAATTGTGGAGAGGCTCTTGACTGTCTGGTCTGGTATCGCCGAACTCCTGGACAGTTTCTACGAAGATGACCAGAAGCACCACAGCTCCAGCAGCGAGGGTCATTCATACTCTTAGTCCTCTCGGCCATCTCTTGTTCCTTGGCTGCCATAGCCTCTTCAACCACCCTACGAATCTGGTCAAGCTGTGTATCTTCATTGACCTCTAACTGCCTTGAGTGATGTTCGGTCCTGGAGGAATTCTTAGCAGCTTCATACGACAGGGCATAAGCCAGTGCTTCGCTTGCCCTTTGTTTCCCACTCATCCTAATTGCTTTTTTCAGTTCTGGGTCGCGAATGGCATCTATGAAAGAGTCAATTATAATGACATTAAGGAATTCCTGTTCAGCCGTTGGGTAGGACAGGCGTGCTAGTCGCTCGATGTCTGCCTCTATTTCTTGCAGGGATTCCCCAGACTTCTGTTGTCTTGTCTTCAACTGCACTCTGTAGACCTCCTGCAAGTGTTCATCGCCAAACTTCAATTCCAAGACCCTAACTACGGCATCGTAACGTCCTGGATCAGAAATGGTGTGCAGTAGTTCGGCGGCTTTTCCTCTCAAGGCCAACACAAGCGCTGTTGCTTTATCTTCGTCCCGGGTCCAGCCGTTAACATTAACAGCCGCCTCAAATTGTCTTTTATAGACGGACCATGAAATAGTGCCGTCAAAAATTGGTGGTCTTATCTTGCTCAATGTAGTCTGGGTCACCGCCTGTGACCCCCGCGCCTTGTTCAATTCCTCCCTAATGCCGCTAATCTCCTCGTTGTATTTTTCATTGTTGATTAAAATCTCAGCCCGGAGTTGACTCACCCTCATGTCGACATCTTCATTTATTTTGATCTTTGTTTTCTCGAGGTCACCTTTTAAACTTTTCTTAATGTCCTCTATTTCATTTCTTAATGTGGAATGAAATTCTTTCACTTCACTTCTCAGCTGCCCGATTTCTGTAGTAAAAGTGTAGCTCTCCGGGTCCATTCCCTCATCGATAAGAGCTCCATTAAGTCTCTTAACCAGTTCCTGCTTGTTGCCTTCAGTCGGAAGGTCCCTTTCTTCTAGTTCCTCCTTCAATTCTCTAACTAAAAGTTTGTTTAGTTTCTTACCGGACATTGTAGACGATCCCACTCTGACACCAGTGTTACAACTTGATATTTTACAGAATGACACACACACAGGACACGTGGGTTCAATAATGACTAGACTGAAAATTATTTTATTATACAAATTATATAAACATTAATTCCATAACCACAAATAAATTCACATAGGAAACAAAAATCACTGCCGGCCACAAGCGAATCCAAAGTGTAATCTCCAGGTCACCAACAACTTGTCCTTTCAAAAACAAAAACCAATTCACTACACATGTCCGGTCCACACCTACAAAAATCAGGTCACGTCACTGGTCTTCACGCATCGTCCTCATCTCTTGTTTTTACACACCTGTCTAGGTGACGACTGGTCCAGCGCCGTGTGTAAAATTAAGAGGGTCACAACAATATTTTAAAAAAAACCCAACAATATTACGTAACAATAACACGTACCACTATTACGTAACAAATCGACTCTATTTTGAGACCATACTTAAGCGCGGCACTATGGTCTGTTACCTCGATCCCCACCCCTAAGGCTGCTACTATATTGCAGAGGGGGGGGGGGGGGAAATCGCCCACACAAGTTTTCACATTGAAACAAAAAAATTGTTTGAATTAATTTATTTATTGAAAGAAGGTTTTAAAAATTCATTAAAATTTCCATTTTCAAAATGAGTTTTGCAAGCAGTTATAATTAGAATGTCCGTTTGAGATTCAGGCATGGCGGTTACTTTTTATAATCAAATTAAAACGTAATTTACCCTCTCCCTACCCCCGCATCACCCAGGCACGCATGCGTTCACACACACAAACTCACAAACACACTCACAAACACACACATACTATTCAAATAATTTTAAAAACTTTTCAGCTTAATTGAATTGTATGAAAGTGTAAAAAAAAAGGTGATTATAAAAACACAAGTCAATTTTTTTTGCGGATGAAAATCACACTTTTAAAAAAAAAATTGATAATTTATCAATTTACGTTTGGCTGACCAGGAGAAAACTGCAATATTTACGCATGGAGGTGCGATGGGTGAAATACTTTGCATGATTAATTGAATGATTAATTGTATGATTAATTGTATGATAAACTGTTGATTGTCCCAACCACGTGTTGTATGTTTCTTTTAAATTTCAAAATTGAAGACTTCTTTGACCCGAATAGATGTAGGTAGAGATGGTTATCTTTCTGTCTATAGGTCTACTCCACAATGGCCAAGGGATCAAACCCTGAGAACTTAGGTAACCCGTGGCTGCAAGAGCAACCTTGACGTGAAAAACGCTGATCTAATTAAAATATGCGCAACGATTTTTAATTTGTACGTGCTGCAATGTGTACAAACCTTGCATTTATTAATTCGTACATTTAACTGATGAACGCATTCGGTGTAACAAAGTATAGTTTAACCAATCATATAAACTGATCAACCACACGTGACTGGTATGTTGATAATGAAACGGTGAGCACACGTGGTTTAAAATGATACATGTGTAGATTCGTCGAAATAGTTGGTTAGTAACTTCCATTCTCTTTTATTCCCTCGGATTAATTCTCTTATGCTTCACCGTAATCTTGACCAGAGACTCTTCTTCTTTCACGACAAGTTAATCATACAGGTAAAGGAGGAATTACCATCCATGAAGGAATGCTGACAGACGTCATGGTTCAAACGAAGGTCGTCGCGGCCACGCAGGAGGCATTTCCGGAGATGACCACCACCACCAACAGAGCGGGCAACCTGACCAACGGCTCCAGCACGGACAGGGACGAGGGCCTGGCCGTCATCGAGGTGACCGTCAGCGCCACGATCCTCTTCCTGGCCATAGCCGGGAACGGGTGCGTGGTGGGCTCCCTGGTGTACCGCAGGAAGCGTCTGTCGCGCATGCACCTGATGATCCTTCACCTGTCGCTGGCGGATCTGTTCGTGGCCTTCTTCAACGTCCTCCCTCAGTTGGCCTGGGACGTCACGGACGTGTGAGTGAAAACCATTTTTAGTTGTTGTCGTGAGTTTCATTTTTTATGCTGAATGTTGTTTGTGGTGCGAGAAGAAGAGAGGAGGTGGAAGGGAGGATGGAGTGAAGACATACCTGTTCTTATTCACCCCATGCCCCTCCTTTTCACCCCTACCCATCGGCAATCGCAAAAGTTAAGTTCCCGCTCATCGGGGCAGGTGAAGCGTAAAATTCATGTTTCAGTAACATCGGCATATAAAGGGATTGTGTGGTTAGCACAACGCCCAGTCGCATTAATGCCCATTTATTTATCAAGTCAACCCATTTAAGTTCCATCCCCACAATAATACGTTCCATCCCCACAATAATACTTTCCATCCCCACTATAATATAGAAAGAAGTTCCATCCCGGCAGTAATAAAAAAAGTTCTGTTATCACAAGCAGCTCATAATGCCAGCATCCCTCATCTCTCCACATCAAAGACCCACACACATATCTCCGACATCTCAGTGTCATCATTCCATGCTTTCAATGTTTTATCGCCACATGCCATTTTCAACTTCGTAATTAAAATCTTGGGGATGGGTATTTCCAAGAGCATTTACGGACGTCAAGTTTGACAAAAAAAAATTAAGTAGTGTTTGTGCACCAGTTCTTTTTTTAATGTACGATCCATGTATCTACCTATCTACCTGTCTGTCAAACTGAATCTGTACCTATTTACCTGTGTACACGTGTACTTAGCGATCTCTTTGTATATGGCCAGACCAGCCCCGTAGCTTGAAACTTCTACAGCTGGGGCAAGGCATTCTACAGCAGGGGTCAGACAATAGCAGGGGGGGGGGTTGGTAATACATTTTACTAAGTAGAACAAATAAGCAGAGAGGGGGGGGGGCAGATAAAACGCAGGGTGGGCGGTCCCCCTGTCCCCCCCTCCCCACGCACGCAAGCTACGGGCCTGGGCCAGACCATCTTTTGTCTACATTTATATCACTCAGTCCAAAAATGAAACTACGCTCCTCAGAGAGGAATAAGATGAAGGAAAAAAAAAACAAGGGGGGGGGGGGGAGGAATGGAAGAGGAGATAGGGCTATTCAAAAAGAAATCCGTCCACAATTTAAAAATAAAAACAAACCTTCTGCAATGGTTTAGTTTGTTTAAATGTTACAGGATCAAATCACATTTAAATTAACTTTGATAAACACATTTGAAGGAAATATATAAATTAAAAAAACCACGAAACAACAACATTGGACAAAATTAAATGTCTGTTTACATTTTTTTTCTTAACGACATTTAATCAAAATATTTATTCGTTTCAATTCAACGCGGTGGATGAGAGGTAGAGCGTAACAGTCGGTATGAACTGTCCGGGTTGTTCACTACTGAGATTTGTTGGCATGGTTTCTGCATACATCCAACCAGTCTATCTAGGACAATCTAGGTATATATATATATATATATATATATATATATATATATACACGATATATATATATATATATATATATATATATATATATATATTTAAAAAGTTCCCTTAGCCCTAAAGGGCCATCGGGGCAAATGAAATGTAGAATTCATCTGTTTCTATTACCTCGGCATATGAAGGGATTGTGTGGTTAGCACAACGCCCAGCCGCCTTTACTTCCCTAACTTAAAGTCAATTACCCATTTAAAGCTGGATGGACTTGTGGGACGACTTTGAAGCACATTCCGTCTGGAAAAATTCCCATGGTTCTCAACGAGTATCGACCCCAGGACTCTCAGGTTGACAGTCGAGTATCTACACCACTCGGCCATCCGTCCCACTAATATATATATTAGGGTGGCCCAAAATAACTTTTTGTAAGCATTTTGTTTTTTGAGTTTCCTTTGACTTCAAAACAGCACATGAAAAATTTCATGAATAGGCCTATATGACTTTATTTAGTACTGCCTCTACGACACTGAAATTTCAAATAATTTTGAATGAATTTTGAATGTGAGTACGTATATATAAATCACACAGAAAATGCTAGAAGGTTCTGGAAAGTTTTAGAAAAAAAATCTATACAATTCTAGAAGGTTCTGAAAGGTTCTATGAAATCTCTAGAAGGTTCTAGAAGCTTCTAGAAAAAACTTTGAAAACTTGAGAAGGTTCCGGGAAATTCTACAAATCTCTAGAAGTTTTGATTTTCATATAAATAGCCAGTTTCACCAGTGTATTTCAATTTAGTTATAATAATCAAGTGTTTTAAGATCAAATGTTGCGGCTATAGAAATATCATTCATTTAGTTATGACTACTAGCTCGAAAAGTGTTGTTCATTTGACTGGCATAGAAGTTCTGTTTATTGAGCTAGGTACTTCCCCTATTGAGCATACTGGCCAATGGTATGTTTACAAACAGTCGACTGGCAGTCAGTTGGTACTATTTTTTCATTAACTATTTCCTTGCATGTATACTGTCCAGTTGACATGCCAATGTTTATTGAGCTAGGTACTTCCCCTAATTTAGACTACTGGTCAATGGTATGTTTACAAACACAGCCGTCTGGCAGTTAGTTGGTACGATTTTTTCATGACCTATTTCTTTGCTTGTATACTGTCCAGTGGTCATGCCAATTTTTAATGAGCTAGGTACTTCCCCTAATTCAGCCTACTGGCCAATGGTATGCTTACAAACACAGCCGTCTTCAATAAGACATTTGGGGTTAGTACAACTGGACCGGATGTGCTGTGCTATTCAAGCGCTTTAAGACGTTTTGGCTAAAAATAAGACTCAGACAGAATTTAGTATATGCCACGATGTTCGACTGGAGCAAAATCTCAAGCCATTAAAAGAAGAAGTCATCACATCTTGTTCAAAGGCAAGATATTTGCCACGTGAAGATTACAAAGAACTTTTGACTAAATCTTATCTTCCTGGAAGGAATTCCCCCCTTGGGGTGCGTTTTCGTGTTCAAGGAGCTTATCACCATGGAAGGTGAATGTCTAAAATAATCTACATCATAAAGATTTATCTCTTCCGTCATCCATTCAAGCTGACTAAGCATGAAGACATATTAATTGCAGAATTGGGTATCTTTGCATTCTTGGTTTACATTAAAGCTTGGATTCAGTGTCCCATTCTTGCAGACGCACCTCTGAATTATCTGGATTTCATCAAGCTTCTAATTGATTATAAGAATATTTCTCCCTTCATTTCTCAGACTGCATTGAAAACCTTAGTGCAGAACTCATTCCTCTGGTACTCTTTACACAACGTGTATATCAATAGTAAAGTTCCCTTATGCCCCAAAGGGCTCATCGCGGCAGATGAAGTGTAGAATTCATCAGTTTCAGTAACCTCGGCATTTAAAGGGATTGTGTGATTAGCACAACGCCCAGCCGAATTAAAGTCAGGACTTAGAAGAACTTTCACCAGGACCTGAAAAAGTTTCCAAGGTTCTCACTGAGATTCGAACCCGGGACTCTCCGGTCGACAGCCAAGCGCTCTACACCACTCGACAACCCGTCCCATATATATATATATATATATATATATATATATATATATATATATATCATTGTATCTATTTATCTAACTATTAATGTGTCTGTCTAGACTGTCTAATTATTGGCCAAAGTATTGGAAAAACTAAACATCATTTTATCCGTATGAACGCTTAATGTTTTATCTGTACGGCTGTATATAAACTTGTGGTGCGTACTTCATCAATAACAGTTTGAACGGGAAACTATCGGTCGATAGTGAGATGGTGTGGGTAGCGATATCAAATAGTAAAGGGGCGGGGTTGGGTTGAGTTAGAAAACAACAAAAGTACCGGTATTGTGGAAATTCCCGAGTCTTCAGTGTCTGGTAGCTTTCTTTGAGTCTCCCAGACATAATTGAAAACCGCCATGGTCTGGTCATGTCTCGAGATGATGTGTCATACTGCTGGACGTGCCGGTCCTGATTTAATCTGCCCTTGTTTTAAACTTGTTATAACCTGGTTTGACTGTGGGGGGCGGGGGGGGAAGGTTGGGAGGGGAAGACATCACATTAGATTGACTCAGATCTTTTTATGTGGAAGTGGGAGAGAAGTGAGGAAGTAGTTCGTCCGATTCTCGACCTTATTATTTCCCTTTTTCATCTGATAGCAGCGTGTAACATGTCACCTCTAAACCCCCTCCCTCTCCCTTCCCAGCGCCATATCTTTTCCACTTTTGCCACACACACACACACACACAACCACATACACACACACAAAATTATTCTTATGAACCTAAACACCCTGTCTATCTCAGTCGACCGTGGATAGGCACAAACTGAGCGGCCGACTCTAGGGTTTTCACACTGGGCAGTGTGTCCTTTAGGTGCGTAAGTTTGGGAGGTTTAGGCCCACTGTCCGATACCCTTTGCCGACACTGCAGAGAAGTGGAGGAAACCATGGATCATTTGCTTTTTTTTGAGTGCCCCCCCCGGGGGCTGGCGGACCAGACGGGTAGCTCGCTGGCCATTGGCCTGTTTGGCAGTTCCCAGATGTTGAGAGACACAGCGAGTTTGATCTCACGGGCTCTAGGAGACTAAGTATCAGCCTGCAGTTATCACTGAGAGAGATAGATAGAGAGATAGAGAGAGAGAGAGGGAAAGAGAGAGATGGAGAGAGACAGAGAGCGAGAGAGAGAGAGAGAGGGAGGGAGACAGAGAGAGGGAGGGAGGGAGAGAGAGAGGGAGGGAGGGAGAGAGAGAGGGAGGGAGAGAGAAAGAGAGGGGGGAGGAGAGAAAGTGAGAGAGAGTGAGAGAGGGGGACCCCATGTAAAAACTTGTATTGCCCCCCGCCCCATTTGAATGTGTAATCCGCTTTAAAATTGTTAAAGTGCATACTTCCTGGATCATTGGTGTCGGTCATGCCCCACCACAAGGTAACGATGGCCGTATGTCAGTGGCACAGGGGGAGGTGGGCGGGGGGGGGGCGGGTGGCGGGCGCTAAAAAGACTTCATAATGTCGATGTCTAAGGTCATACCCTTAGAACAGCTGACAGTGTCACTAGGCACACAGGCAACTGGAGTGGAACCAACAAGGCAAGAGAAAAAAAAACACAGGGAGGGTAAAACAAGTATGTAAAGTAACAGTCGGAAGTGAAACAAAAGAGGTTAGGGACGTCATGCGCCCAGCTCAAGAAGACTGCCCCAAAAAAAAAAAAAAACCGTGTTGGCTGATGCGATACTGGGGGTGGTGGGGTGTATGAGGAACTCCAGTCATCAAGTGAATGCATTGACTTTTATCTTGGGCCACTTTGGTAAATAACAGCAGCAAACAATGAACCAGTCTATGAACTGGCCAGTACCCGTTGAGAGACATTTAACGAGAAAAGAATAAGAATGTCCGATATTCTGACTAACTGATTCTAGAACAGGCCCGTAGCGTGCGGGGGGG